>BMAW01050588.1:0-114023 GCA_019974015.1 Nephila pilipes
TGGTATACTTCGGGTCAGTTACGTGACTAATTTTATGTATAAAACATTTCAATTTTCAGTTAAATCTTTTTCTTTTGTATATTGAGTTTAATGTTTAAATATTATGTAAATACCAAAATATTTTAATGAACCGATTTTAGAGAATTTTTGAATTAGGCTTGATATCTAAAATCATTTGGGCTGTGACACACTGGTAACAAGCCGCGGGCTCAGGCCCTTCTTTTCTCCCTCCATTGTAGAAGGTGTGAGCACCCGCCAAGCGGAGCGTCATCTTGTGTCATGCTAGATTCAATTATTAAACACAGCAAATAATTAAAGGAACACTAAAACAATCTGTAAAGATTTATTAACATAGATTTACGATGACAACAACTTCCTGTGCTCTCCCGGGTGATATATTAACCTCAGATTAACCCACAAAGTAAACTAACAGTCTTACCTAATCCTTCCCGCTTATCTATCAGCTGGCTTCACTTCTCCCACAGCCTCTCTCTTTCAACTCTCTGCTCCTTCAGCCTCTCTTTCAGTCACCCTTACTTTCAGTCAGATTTATATATTTCCTAACTCAGCCACTTCACTTCATTTCTAGCTGCTTTACATAATAACTTTACGTATCACGTTTCATTTTTGGTTGGGCAGGTTGTGCAGCCAAAGCAATCAATCTCAATTATAATTTAAGGTTAGTGAGAGAAACTGCAGATAGCCCAATGTCACAAGGGGTTAATATTCTTCTATCCCATAGGAATCGGAACTGGTAAAATTCAATTTGAACTAGTAAATGGTACAGTTAAGGGTCGTAAATTTTTAAAAATTATGATGCCTAAGAACAAACACCTTCAAACAGCTTATAAATTTTCCAAGTACAAAGAAATATCCCACCCCTAAATGGTTGACAAATGGAACGAATAGATAACCAGGAAATCACAGCTGTTTAAAAACATTCATGAAAATAATAAATTATACCCAAACTTAGTTTTACTATTGGAGAAATGTATACTCGCATATGTACAATTTAAGACAGAGAATTGTTAGTTTTCTAAAGTCATATACTTAAAAGTGAATAGACAAAGCTACCAATTAATTCATCTTTATATTAATTTAAAATTTGTTCTCATAAATATAACTTACTTCCTGCTTTTTGGTTTTAATGGTCAGAAAGTGTTTCAGAGCTGTGATGTAATTAAATTTAAAAACTTCTCTTTTTCTAGTTTTCTGTTTCTTCCTTAAATATTCTCTGCACCAATTACAATTAATGCAGTTCTTTAGAGTCTAATAAAAATGATATATTGATTAAAGAAAGAATTAGACATTTGGATTAAGTCCACAAAACAATGGCTGATTTTCTTATATTCAAAACTATAATTTACATTCTGAGTAAAGTAATAGGGAAGAATTTGTTATTAGATGATAAAATAAATTTAGTGCAATTAAATCAATTATTGTTATCGAAAACAAGAATTTAAATTTATTTGTTTCTATATAAACAAAACACTTTATCACAACTGGGACAAATTTGAAATATTCTAAATCAAGACGATTTGTATAAATTCAAATTGGGAGAAATTAATTAAAATCTATACTTGTGTTTGTAATCAGTTTTCTAAGATTTTCAAAGGTGATTTTCTTTTAATAAATAGGCATTTAAGAACCTAAATAAAATACTTTTAGAAAATCTATGAAAATAGTTCTAGATTTTATCTAAAATGGGATTATTTAATAAACAAATGGATTTTTCACTTCTACTTGAGGTCAGGGACTGTTTTTAGGAAAAACTAAATTTATTCCATCTTAGCTACTAAACCTGGATAATAGTGACAATTTGTATAAAACATGTAATTTGTAATTATCTTATTATCTTTACTTCCACTTCTTTAATCATTAAAAAGAGTACTCAGTGGAAACATGTGGCCGCAATAGCCTAGTGGTCATGGTCATGGATTCATGGCTGACGGTTTTCGTCAGACGCTGGTTCAGGCCTTGTGCTACTGATTAGCCCGTCGTGTGGGGGCTGACACACGATTAAATCTAGGGGGTTCAAGTCTTCACGTTGGCGTGGTGTGGAAGTTAGAGTGGTTTTGGCTCAGGTGTCGTTCTCGTCCACTTGACCAGGGAGTAAATCGCAGAAATAGCCCTCAATGTTGCTTCTAGAGTAGTGTCGTAAACCAAATTCTTTTACCTGAGTATCGTAGCAGAATAAAAGTTCTTATGAAGCTTTTCCCTTCTTTTCGAAAAATACATACATTAAACATTAGATAAAAATAGCAGTTAAAATAAACGAGCTTCTATTTGTACGATATCAACCAATATTAATGTTATATTTTTGCGTCTTTTACAGAAGTGATTTTAAAATATCATTTATTGCTCAATTAATTGCACAAACAATGGCGGTACAATACTAAGTCCTCCATTTGTTGAGCTTAGATATCAGTTTCGTTCATCAAGCTGTTTTCATCCAATACTCAAGAAAAATAATGATAAGATTTACTGGCTTGGCGTTGTTTTTAATACGATTTTAAGAGCTTTAGCTTAATTTTAAAATACGTGGGTACCAAAGAAGAGGAGGTTGTGACCTTATTGAAGATTACATTCATTGTCGATTGAAGTTTTTGTTAGAATTCCTATAAATTCCGTCAATTATATCTTTGTATTTTAAGTTATATCATTTAATATTATATATTATTAATTTTTATTTACTTCTGGGCAAATGTATTAGAATTCAGATTCTTAATAATTTCCAGGAGTGGGTGTAAAATAAAGAAAGTTAAGAACTTTTGAAATATTTGCATCTGGTCATTTACCCCCTTTTTGCCAGAAGGCATGTCTCTGAAAGAGATTGACTTTCTGACCCCTTACCCCGCACCAAGAGACAGCATTTCTAATAGCCTTCAAACCGATTCTCCCCTGTAAACTTCCGCTGCACTGTGTCAGACTGGCGCAAAATGTTAATGAAAACAGACAGAATACCACTTCCCTCAAAATATGTAGTCAGTCTTTTGCGGCCTCTTTTAGTCATATATTAACTTTCCCCTGACGGGAGGGGATTTTAAAGGGGTGCGATTGAAACGAAAATGGAAAGTTATTTTAAAGTATATAAGGTGTTGGGAGTTTAGAATTAATTAGCTGTTCTAAGATACTGTTTGTTAGCTCTTCCTTCTTTTAAGGAGAAAAATTAAAAGGGTATCGGTAGTTAAAATGCTCTTAGTTATGATGGGATTCAATGAAGTAATTTCACAGGATTGACAAGAGAAAGCATTAGATTCCTTTGCTGTGTGCAAAATAGGCTGAGCTTGGATAAGAGTTTCTGTGATTAGTCCGTAGGAGCGTCAGAAAGATAAGCAATATGAGTGTCAATTTGGAGATTTGAAGGTCTTTAAGGATGGCTGTGTTTCTAATGCTTATCAGTCAATCACAATCAGGGGAATTTTTCCCTTCTTGTCCAGTACTTCTTACAGTCTGACTCAACATCCAATTTAATTGATATGGTTATATTGAATGTTGATATGGTACGGACATGTCATATAGCTTCTTGAAACCTGAACTTCTTATCTTTCTTATAGATTCTCAAATATTTTAGTTACCATTAAAATTTCTTCGTTTCCCATATGGCAATTGTATTAGAATTATTGAAAAATTTAAATTATCTAGAATGTTTTTCTTATCACTTGTTAAATATTATCTTAAAAATATTTAATGTAACATGGATCAATGACTCGAGACTAGCAAGGATGTCGCTCATGTAAATTAATCAGCAAAGTGCTTTCTAGAGTACTAACCTTTGCTTGAAACGTGTCAAAATTTAAGTCGATCAGTTGAAACAGCTGGAGTTATCGAGGTTGGAGTAAAGTCGTTTGTAGTTTGTTTAAAAATGGAAACCGAGTTTCGCGTTCTGATAAAGCATTGTTTTAATGGGTAAAAACACCGTACAACGAAACAATGGATTGAAAATGTTACGGACTCTTGTCCATCAACAACGATTTGTCGGTGGTTTATGAGTTTAAACGTGGTCGTATAGAAAGGCACAAATGACGCGGAACGCTCTTGTTAGACCTGTGGAAGCCATTACAAAATGTAAGGTGTAGTGACAAAATTATAATGAAAGATCGTAAGAGTGAAGCTCCGTGAGATTGCTGAGATGACACAGATCATATGGAAGTGTATTTTATCTTCATGAAAAATTAGCAGGCATGAAAAGGTTTTCAAGTGGAGTGCCGCGATTGCTTTCAGGATCAGGAACAAAGCAGCAACAGGGAGTGATTCAGAAGCTGTTTATCGCTATTTACTCGCAACAAAGATTTCTTGCGTCGTTATGTGACCATGGACAGAACATGGATGCATCACTACACTCAAGTCAGTGGCAGTCATCTGGTGGCACGGCTGGCAGAAGCCGTCAAGCGTCAGAAAACGCAGTGAGTCAGCTGGCAAAGTCATGGCGTGAATTTTCATTGAAGCTACCTCAGAAAAGGTAAATCAATCAACAGTGATTATTATATTGACTTGCTGGACACGTTTAAGGAAATCGCAAAACGACCTCCATTGAAAAATCCTTTTCTGAGACAATGCACCTACAAGTCGAGTAGAAAACAATGGAAAATTGAACGGGTGAAACTTTGATCTGCTTCCCACCCCTGCCTCGGCAGATTTAGCCCCAGTGACACTGTCTTTGCTGATCTTAAAAATGCTCAGGGAAAAGATTTGGCTCAGAGTCATCCTCAAAACTGAGCTTATTTGGAAGCAGAAAGATGATTTTATAAACATGGTGTTGAAAAATTGGGAAAGCGATTGGAACAGTTATCACCTAAAAGGTGAATATGTTGATGAATAAAAATTTGCAAAAATGTTTTCAATGTTAGTCCTCAGGACCCATTAATCTATGTGTTATTCTTTGTATCTATATTTACCAATAGATATTTAGAATGCATTTCTTGTTTTGCTGTTCTATTTAAGGTAAATTGGTGATATGATATATTTGTCTATTTATGATAACTAATAATAAATGTTTATAAATATGTAGACAAACTTTCTTTAAACAAATGTTTCATGTGGGCAGTTAAGACTAGGTAGAATTTTTACAAATTATCACATGGGCGAAAAATTTTGTGATCTTATATAGATATAAATTTGATTATTTATTTTAGTAGAAATTATCCTTATTTCTTAAAATATTCAATCTCTTAGCGATAAAGTTACTCTAATGAAAACTTTACCTTTTTATACATTTTAATTCATTGTTTTATTAATGTCGAATACTTTATATAATTAAAACAAAATTAATAGGGAAGAAAGAGGATTTTATGGAAATAAAAACCATAAATAATGATTATTTATTCCTCAGGTAGACTTATTAAAATTACTTTTCAAATCTATTTAATAAAAATACAAACATTGTTAATAAAAGGCTAAATTAATTTCTATTGAAGAATGATTTGTAATAATATTCATGAAGAAATAAATGCCTAAATTTTGTCATTATTTTAAAAAGCGTTTATGTATATAAATGTATAGAAGTTTAAATTTATTGTTTCTTATAATAATAAGAGTGATTACTAAATTAGACAGAAATAAGTACTTTGCATACTTTGGAAAATCATAGAAATAACATATATTCGACTTTATACTGATCTGGAACCATGTCCATTATTTGATTTTCATTTTCATGCATCTAAATTCTTAATAATTTTACTGATCTAATTTACAGAGAAAGTGTTCCCTTTGTTCAAATCAAGCAATATTCTGGGCCAAGTTTTATCTAGATAACTCTCCACGCATAGTTATCTTTCAGAGCATTGTCAAGTCAATGAAGCTTTTGCCTTATTCTTTTATGGTACGTTTATAAGATATTTCATCCATAAAATATTTCTAAGTTGATAAATTAATATACAATGCATATTTTACTAAATCTGTACTTTGTGTTTACTTTTATTACATTTTTGTATATTTAAAACCATTTCTCTATTATTTTAAGATTTAGAAATTTGCTGTCAATTTTAGTTTAAAATTACCATTTTGATAACATTTCATGATTATTAATTTATAGATTTTCATTGCAAAGCTACGAAAATTTTATCAATTTTAGGTTATTGTAATCATTACTTTCATTTTTGGAGCTTATAACGGAAAATAATATATCTGATATAAATTTTGATAGAAAGTATTTATTTATTTTGTTATTTCAATAAAATATTAAATATAAATTATTTAAGCATAATTTTTAATGTTTCAGATGCATCCTTCATTAGAAAATCTCGTGAAAATAAATATACAGAATAATCTTTAGTTATCAATAATAAAGAAGGAAAAAAAAAACTCAATTTCAATGTTAAGGGATAAAAGTTTTTTTTTCTAGTACTTACGGTATTGAATATCACACAATTTTTTTTTACAATTTTAATTACTTTAATTTCGATTCGCTATTTACTACACATTTTCAATGTACTTCTTCAAATTGGTAAGTATTTCTTTAAAAAAAACTTTTTTCGGTTCATTTAAAATATCAAACAAAACTTTCAGGTAAGCAGCAAGAAGATAGCTGGAGCGCGATTAATCCGAAAACACTTTTCTGAAAACAAGATCACAGGATCACGCAAGTTCTTACGAATTTCAATTTATTTTTTCTATTAGAATCAAATTACTTTAACCTAATTTCTATTTACTTTTATTACATAATTAATTTACTTTTTCAAATAGGTAAGCATTTTTTAAAAATATTTTTCAATGGATCCTTTTAATAGCAAGAAGATGGCTGGAGCGCAGTTTAAACGACAACGTTTTTCAGAAAATAAGACCGTTTGAAAAATGGGAAACATCCAGAAAAACAGTGTATTACTACACAGAGAGTTTCCCCACGAATCGTCTTGCACACGGTTGCTACAAACTGGTTTCTCCCAAGGACAATGCCTTGGCGATCAGCCTTTAACTGGAAATTAGGATTTGGCGGGGAAAATAAAATCTTTAACCCCGTAAACTGAAGGATCCCCATTTATGATTTAAATGTTTCTTAGTTAACATTGTTTTTAAAACAGCTGTTTTTTAATACATTGTCTTGGCAGAAAAATTTTTGCTTCTGATGATTTTTTTACAAAAATTTTAATATTATTAGTTCTGGTTTATATTTTTTTCGATTTCCTTCTTTTGACTTCTGCTACTGGCAGTGAGAGTGCAAAAACAATGGCGTGTTTGTGGAGTGGGAGTGAGGTATGCGGTAATTTTAAGAAAAAGATTCATTGATCGCGTTGTAAATCATGTGGAATCCAACCAAAAATAAAAAACTTGGAGTGTGTAAGTATCGCATGAAATAAAGTGTGCACTCAGAAACCGATGTTTTAAACTTTTCAATAAAAATCTCTTGAAGGTTACTTTTGACAGCTATAATAGCAGACAGATTAAGGAAAACATCACTACAGTTTATATTTTAATGCATTAGATACTACATAGTTCAGAAAAGAAATCTAATTTTTTTATGTATTCTGAAATATTCACTAACAGAAAACATTTCAATTAATTATTGACGAAAAAAGTATCAAATAAAATGTTTTTAAACCTAACTTAGTGTGAAATTTTATTTTGAGCATTACTTGGATGTTATGTTTTTGTAATGTGTTGATTACCAGAGAAAGAATTGTTATTGCGCTTACAAAATTGCAAATATACTGTAACAAAGTAATTCGTAATTTAATAATCATCTTCTGATGGAAAACTCAAATTTTTGAATGGTTTGTGGTTTTTGATCATATATAATTCATTTTAAAGGTTCTGTTTTTAATATATATATAAATTTATTATTGTGTTAGGAAATGAAAAAAATAATAAAAAAAAAAAAAAACGTGCTTGTTAAAACCTGGGACCATTAAGTGATTATTTAGTTTCTCTGTAATTACTTTTTGTAATAATCCAAATTTATTAAATAGTACGCAATATATATCATACAAATGTTTATAAGAATACTTTCATATGTAATGAATTTAATTCTTTCTTTTGAATAAGAATGTAATTATATATTCAGTTTCGTTTGAATTACAGGTAAATATACTATTCTTGTTGAAAAGTTTTATTTTGATCTCATCTTGCTTCTGTTCTGATTGCTAAAGATTTACAACTGAATTTTGCTCTGTTTATAGAATAATTATAATTTACTTGGAATGCACTAAAGAATATTTGTGCAACTCATTTTCGTGTGGTTTAATCAATGGACTGGTTGCTTCAGTAGACTTAGTGGTTACGGAACTCGCGACTGGTGGTTTTTGTCAAGTCGTGGGTTCAAGCTTTGGTGCCACTAAAGTTCCACTGTGTAGCTGGGGTTGATGAATGTCAAATATGTCGATGCTTCCTATGTTCCCAAATATGTCGAAATCTTCCTGTTGGCATGGTGTAAAATTTAAGAGATAGCTGTTAGCTCTAGTGTTATCTTAGTCATTTGACTGAGTTTCGAAATTACGATGCCTGTCACCAATAAACCTTGTGGGACATTAATAATACCAAGTCAATCAATGGATAGATAAATTATATGAGAATAAGTATCCGACTAACCAGATAACGGGATATTGTTTCATTTGCCAGGAAATGTCATGAAAGTAATAACAGGACATAAGCCAATTTTTATTATTTGTGGTGAATGTATTTAAATTTGTGTGAGAGAGAAAATGTTGATTATGAAATTTTTAAAACATTTATTAGATCCACGAGTAAAGTAGGTAAGTAAAATTCTTTTCATATTGTTCAATTTAGTGCTCTGTGAAGTTTATGTAATTGACTCAATTTCAGAAATTGCCAAATTGGTGATGTTTTGAATCTCACCAAGCATGTGGACTAAACATAAGTTTCTTCTAAATATAAACAACTAAAATAAGTTGTGTTTTCAACACTTGTCTTTTGATGTCAGTTATTGATCAGAAATGTTTTAACTGTACATTAAAAATTGAAAGAACAATGCTATCTGTAATCAAAATTACTTTCTATGTTTGACAATCTATTTATTTTTTAAAAAAATTGATGCATATGTATCATCTCAACATACTTGGCTCATAATTGTTTTCTCTAAGGGTGCCCTCAGGGACTTATTTTTAGGCAGGTATGGTCACCACTCACCCAAGGCACCTTAGAAATCTTTCCTTTTACATGGAGTTTACTGTTTTTGGTAAACAGGGGGGGACATACCCTTAACGATCCTTCTCTATTTTTGACCCTCTTGTCAATCAATTGTCATCTTTTTTCGGTATTTTTTGAGGACTGGTATATAACTTTATTCTGTTTGGTACAGCATGGCACATCTGGTTCTTGTGCCATTAATTTCTATCATTTTTCTCTCCCCCCCACATTTTTTTTTTTTGGAGTTCAGTGAGTTTATCTGATGAAATTGTTATGGTTATTGCCTTATTAGGTTTGTGATAATGTTAAATTGTTACATGGTTCCATTAAATTTGGGGAACAGTGAATTTTTGTTTTAGGTTATGATACAATAAATAATGCAGAATCAGCAGATTAAAATAATGCTGATTTCTTTTTCTCTGAAAGTAAAAACTAAGGATGTTGATTGTTCTTTTTAGCTTTGTCCACTGTATCGAAATGTATTTCTAAAACTTTGGCAAGCTATACAAAACAAAATGTTCTTTTCATTAAATTTAATGCTTTTTGTCTTTTTCTTGTAAATTAAATGAATAAGTTTGTTTTTAATTAATGATACATTTATTATTTTGAAGTGTATTGTTTTTAAATTCCATACTTTTTTTTTAAAGTTTGATGATTAATTTATTGTTTTATTTTTTAAAATTTCCAACTTTTATCAAAAAGATGTATTTACACTTTTGTTCTGCATAAAAAAAAAAAAAAATAATGTAGAAATAAAAGGAAAAAGTATTTTTGGTGATATATTTTAGATATTTTTGGGAACAAAATATTCAAATGTATATCTTTTTCTTACATTGCATCTAATGATACTGAGAATTTTCTGAAAGTAATATGTATATATATACACACATATTGCTTGTGAATTTGCTAATTATAAATTATCAATGAATTTAATTTTATTGACTTTTATAAAATTAAATTCATTGATAATTTATAATTAGCAAATTCACCAGCAATATGTTCACTAGCTTTTTTGAAATTAATTTAGTATATATTCTTGATCTTTGAAAGTAATATGTAGGATTCAAAGTTATTTGTGTAATTGTAGTCAAAATTGAGGATACTTTTTGAAATTTTTACATTTTCAACTCTTTGAAAAAGAAAATGTGTATGCAAAAGGAACTCTTTCATATAATTTAAATACAGTATACTCCTTCTATAATCTGGTACTTTACCTTTTCAACCTGTTTGTAATCTAGCATTTTTATACTGTCTAACAAGCCAAAGAAAATTATTTTATACCTTCCACTTCAATGGAATAATGTAGGCTATCAATACAAAACAGTGCATTTTTGTACTTTTAGCGATTTTGTGTGTTTTGACACTTTGCTATTATATCAAAAAAAATCTTTATACAATATTGCATAGCCTTTGCTGTTTAAATGTGTTATTAGGGATTTTTTCAGTAATCTGGTAGTGCTTTGGTCTGATATCTGCTAGGTTACTGAGATAGTACTGTATTTGTATATGAATTAAAAGTAAATTTATTATTTGATTAAAAAAAAGAATTCAAATATCTTGAAGATTTAGAACTAAGTTTTAATTTTTTTAAAAAAAATTACAATATTGTGCTATATTCTGTATTTAACTGACCAGTGCATAAAATTTTTATTTTGTTTATACATAGCATCAATATAAAATTATTGTCTTGTATTTGATGAACTGTGCACTTGAGCAAGTTATTTTAAAGAGTGGAAAATTTCTGTGGAGTTAAATCATGGATTTTTCCTGGCATGTTCAACAATGAAATTCCTTTCATATTAAAACTTTTTTTACTTGTTCATATCTTTGTTGTAGGGTAAGGATCTGAATCCTGTTGAAAAATGTACGGAACATTATTGAGAAATACACCAGTCACTAATAGAAGGAAGCAATTTTACTGCCAGGATTGTATGTGTATACTTTCTTGCATTTAGCACATTTTAATTTTTCTCCAGCTGATCCGCACCATCTGCTGACATACATATCTGTATCATCAATTGTAATAGGATACTTGACTTTTCATTCCATTCAGTTTGAATGCAACACCTTCCTTGTTCCCATGTATTTTTTGACCATCTCTTCCAAATAAGGATGTTCTACTCCCATCAAACCAAATGATCTATTTCCAATTGGTAAATCTGTCCAGTCAATTTGTTCTTTGACTTATTTAATTTATTTTAGGTAATTGTAGATTAATTTTTTTCGGTACTTCTCCATTTCAGTGGCGCATATCTTGCCAAGCAGAGTTTTATTAGTTGTATCATTTTTTGTGACTTTATCGCTTGCACCGGCGAAATGGAAACATACCCTTTTTTCTTAGTGCTCTAAGTCTAAAATTTTTGATAATTTTCTTAATGTTATTCAATTCTTACTAACACCAACTGCATTCAAATTTATTTCTGATGGCTTAAGATAGCATTCTTAAGGTGTATCATTTTTGTCCTTCTGTCTTTAACAGTTTTAGTATACTTTTTTCCATTCTTTGATTATTTTGTTTCCCCCTGATTTTGTTACTTTATAATGTAAATTTTATGTACTTCAGAATTAGTCAAATTTCCACCTTCTTACTTGTTTTTATTGCTCAGGGATTATAAAATAAATGCAATTATATAATATTAAATGTGCAAATAGCATTTCCCTCAAAATTGCTTAAATTAACTAGTCAGTTTGTATTGCACGCAAAACTACATATCTTTGCAGAATGAACTGAATGAAGTAAGTTATTGAATTTCGGAAAACCAGTACATTTTAAATCTTGTAATTCATTGGTTCTCAGAACAATGCATGTGACTTGCTAATTAAGTCCTGCTTTAAGATTAGAATATAAATTCAGTTTCTTGGTTTTATACATAAACTAAAATGAACTTGTTTATTTTAGAAAGCAAATTAAATGTAAGCTGTTTAAAAATATTAAAAGTATAAGAATGCATTATTTCTTGTTTTAATTCAGCATTAAATTTATAATTTGAGCATTTTTATTTTTAAGCATTATTTTATACTTTTAAATTATGTATAAATATTCTCATTGCATCAAAAATTTCATTTTCTAAAAGCATGCTAAATTGAAAAATATGAAATCTTTAAAAAACATCTGTAATTTTACAACCAACCTATTTTGTTTAACTTAAAATGTTAAAAACATACATGCACATAATTAAAATGCTGCTTAGGTTTAGGTCTTGCATTGTTTAGTAGTTACATGATAGCTCTATTTATAACATTGAAATTTTTAAGATTTTAGTAAATTATTATTTGAAATTATGATAAAAGACAAAGTTATTGTAATAGTAACTATAGCAATTTTTTGAATTTTTTAAATGTTTTCATCTAGAATTCGCAACCTAAAAGAGTTTGAACATCAAATATTGGTAACATATAACCAGTGAGTAAAAGTAATTTTTATTTCAATGATACTTTATATTTCAATGATTATTATTGATGTTATGTAAATCAAGGGAAACTTTTTATAAAGATATTGTAATTTTTAAGTATACTTTACTGAAATCAGATAAATGAACCAGATATTCTTAAAAGCATTATTTAAAAGAAAATATTTTATAAATTTAAATAATTTTTGATGCTGATTTTTATTTTGTGGCTGTACACCAGTTAGTCTGACAAATCAAGAGATTTTATTATAATTTTGATTAACAACCTTATCACAATTGTAGATACAATCATGATGAATTAACATGTTACAAGTTGAGAGATATTATTTTTTGAATACCATGTAATAATTTGTGTAATAAAATAACACAATTTCTCTAATAATAAAATTATTTTTTGAAAAATTTCAATGTTGAACTAAATTAAAAGAAAGAAAAGAAATTTTACATTTTCAAAACGTTTAATTTCATTATGAGAATTTTGAGATGATTATAAATTTTACGTATTTGAAAGATAATATAATTTGTTTAAAAAAATATGCTTGTAATTTCATGTTTGATTCTTATGGAATCTTATCTTCTCTCTTTAGTTTATTAAATGTGAAGATGTGTTATCAAACATTAATGGTTCTCTTTCTTTCAGGCATTTATAATTATGATGGGAATACAAAGTTTGGATTACCTCTTGAAATTGGAGAAACTGTTCAGATTTTAGAAGAAAATGGTGGTATGTTTCTTACTGCACTCCATTTTAAATTTTAAAAATAGTAATAATACAAATCGTAAGGTCCATATATATTAAAAACTTCTATATGTTTTTGCAGGTTGGTATCGAGGGTTTTCAGTTCGAAACAAGAGTTTGAAGGTAATTGGGTATCTTCCTTTTTTTTTTCAAATTCATAATTGTTGTTTACAGTTGTTGTGTTAATAATTATAATTTGTATTATATTTAATTCATCAAATTTATATTTCATACTTTGTTGTAACATCAAGTTTCTAGGTTACATTATTTTCAGTTTTTATTTGTATTTTCCTTTTAGTTACATATATATTTGCATGAGAAATGCTAGTTCATTATGAATACTGTTGCACATTTTTGTCATAATAAAGTTATGTAACAGAATTATATTCATACATAATAATAAGAATGATATATTGTGTTTGAATGCAACTTTAAATTGAGCTGATCCAATCTTGACAATAAATGTCTCGCATCTTGTGGTTAGTATTAGTCTTAATGGACAATATTTAATTGGATGTTTTAATCATCTTTAATTCATAATGAATTAATAATTTAACTGATATTGATTTGGATGTCATTTTTGACCTTTATTTCTTCATTTATTGAATTTTTGAGAAATGTTCTCATTCTAAATCCAATCTTAAGCTATTTGTAATGATTATTATTCTTGAATATATTTTAAAATATTGATGTTCATGTCATGATATTGATATTTTAGGGTATCTTTCCTGCTTCTTACATTCATCTTAAAGCTTTTCACATTTACAATGAAGGGTATGTAACTATATGGATGCATTTTTTTTTTTTTTTTTTTTTTTCCAATTTAAGTAATTCACAAATGTTTAATTTGGATAATTAATTTTAATAGCTTATATGAAACAGTGGCACCTGTTGAAGATCCAACTGTGAAGGAAGTAGCCTGTGTTCTTAGGGAATGGCATATCATATGGAAACGATTGTACATTGTGAGTTCACTTTCACAATAGTAGCATCTTCATTTAAGACTAGCTAGAGTACCTAAACTTGGGAGGGCTCAATTTTTAAAATAAAACTCAAGAATTCAGCTAGTGAGTATTAAGTATTTTTAATGAGGACCCATATCCAACATGGTGCAAGATGATATTTCTGAAAGTTTAAATTTTTTTTAATGGCAGTTTAAAATTTTTTTTAATGAGGATCATCCTTTTAATGATCATTTAAATAATTTTCAATGAACTGTAAATTAACCCTAAAGGAGAGAAAAAATAATTGAGGAGATAACATAGCAAAGCCAAATATTTTAATTTTGTAAAAAAATATTTTTTAATAAAAAATAAATATTTTAAATCTGCATTCAATTAAGAAAGATTTAAAAAACACAAATTATTAAAAATTTTAATTAAAAAAATTTAAGAAATTTAATTAAAAGAAATTTTAAGAAAATTATTAAAAATTTTAATTTCAAGACAAGAAGTTAAAAAATAAATAAAAGCTTTTAAATCAAAATTGGCAATGAAAGACATGCAGAGCAAACAAATTACAAAACCCAGAGCTAGAATTTAACACACAAGTGATTAAATTGCTATACAGAGAATGGTTTGCTATGGAGGAGTGAAAAAGAATAGATAATTGTTAGAAGATATGTTCAAAATTTAAAAAAAGATTTTGAGTGAATACCTTAACATTGAATTTTAAAGAAATCTAAAGTAAATTTTAATAAAATCTCTTCAAGGTACAGACTATGAGGGGATTCAAAAAGTACATTTTGAAGATAGATGGCATTATTTAGGTAAATTGTTGATACCATTGAATGCTGCCATTTGTTAAACAGTGCCAAAGCAAATTTAACATTGATTTGTGAGGTAGTTTTAGTTTGGTAGTCATTAGTTGCGAAATCAAAATTTGATTCCTTCCAGGGATTCATCATAATGGATTCATCATTTTACACTAGAAACCAAGCAGCAATCTAGACAATGGGTTGCTTCTGGTGAATCTGCTCCAAAAAAACTGAGAAGGATCTTATTGCCCAGAAAAATTATGATAAAGAATTTTTTATGTGCAAAAGGCATCATGATCTTGAATATGAGTAACTGAGACTTAGATAGGTGTCTAGTGAGTCATGATGCTTACTAAAAAATATTATGTTGCAAGCGTCATATCTTGGATTTTCTAAGGACATATTTGAATGACCCTTGTAAATTAGGTCTGTCATCTTTGACATCGTAGTTCTCAAAGGGATGAGCCAATTTTAATGGGGTTTATTTTGTTTAAAGCTGATTTAGCTATATTCAATGAGCTATATATGATTAGCTATATTTTCTAAGGATTATTGAATTACCCTCATATCATCACCCATAATTTCAGCATCTCAAATTTCATTTATCTGTGCCTTACACTACACCCCCCCTTACACATTAACTCTTTCTTTTATTAATGTAGATTAAATTTCTTTTCTGGTACACTCAATCCATTCTTCATCTCCCAAGCAGAAATTCAATTCAAATGTTCTGTAACAAGATGAAACGATTTTAATTTTATTTACATAGAACTTATGTTATGTGATCCAAATCTTCGCTCAGGAACAAATAAATTGTCAAACATAGATAAAAATTATACTCCTCTTAACTGTATGCTGTATTTACATATTTCTGAGAATTTTTTTAAGATACAGTAATAAAATGGAGAAAAGTAAAATATTGAAAAAAAAAAAAAAAAAAAAACAGTTTATTTATTAATTGCTTGTTGATTTTTTTGTAAGTTGCGGTAATGATGCAAAAAGTATTTTTATCTTAAAAATGCACATCAAAATTTCATTTAATACATATTATAGAACTTTCATAGTTTTTTAAACATTTCAATTATTAACTTGCAAGAGTTAATTTTAATTGAAAAGTGAAATATCAATACTTATGTTGCTAATGCTAAATACTTATCTTAATAATTAATTTTTTGTGGTTATAATTGTTGATTTATGAGTCAGCTAACCTTCTTTTATAACATAGGTTTTTTTTAGCAATTAACAGTTTGACAATATGTTTTCTATTGTGTCTTAAAAGAGATGAGATCTGTATTCAAACTAGTATGTTTAATGTATTTTTGCTTTATTTTTATCAGCGCCGGGAGATATCCCTTTTTCAGCGATTACTAGCAGTAATGCGAGATCTGATTGAATGGAGGCGACAGCTCATTACTGGAACAATCACTCAAGACCAAATTAGAGAACTGAAATGTCAAATAACAGGAAAAATTGACTGGGGAAATAGGTAAATTTTTTCCCATTAAAGTCTTTGAAATTCATTATTTAATTTAATATATTTAGGAATAATGGGTTCTTTCTCTTTTGGCACTATGTATTCCTTTAAATTTTTGTTGAATGTGAGTAATTTTTTTAAATCGTAGAATTTAATAATTGTGTTGCGAATTAACTCTTCACCCACCAATCAAGAGCAACCTAAGTTGTTTGATGTTAATGTTCTGTTTTGTCAAAAAAAAAGCCTGTAACTGTTGTATGTATAGTGTGTTGTGTTATGTGTGTAATAAATGTTCTGTTTTGTGTCACATACTGATTTCTTTAGGATATATTTCATTAATATGTCAAAATATGACATTAAGTAGATGTCTTTTGAGCTTTTCAATTTCACACCATAACTCTACGTAATATCAGGCACCCAACGAGTGGCTATATTTTAGTGACTGGTTGATTATTTTGAGTCTGAAAGGGAGGTGCCACAGTTTAAAGTACAACAAAAATTGCTTTGCATATCCTTTTTTGTCCGAACAAAATTGAAGCTGCGCTTACAGGGAAAATTTCCAATATCAAGCAACTTTTGGGTTTCAAATCACAAATTTGTGACAAATTAACTAACAACTTTTCAAAGAGTTATTACATACTTTATTTTGAAAGATGATTATGCCAAAAATGGGTACAAAGATTATTTCCAGTGAGCTGAAGTTTATTGGCATCAATATTATGAGCTGAAAGCCAAGATTGAAACCATAGTGAATAAATAGTTTTGTCGGAAACAAGAGTTTCTGAGAAAAGGACAATTAACTTTCAAAAATTGAACTGAAAAGATTCAAAAGTGATGCAAAAGAGTATTTGGCATTTTGAAGCCAATTTTCCAAAATTCACTAAGGACAATAAATTTCAGTGAAAACCTCAAGCAGTAGTGCTGAATTGGAAGGTGGCAAGGATAACTGAAAACTTTCTGGCCACCAACAGTAAATTATCCAAAAGTGATCAAACAAATCATAGAATAATTTGTAAGAGAACATCTGCCATTTAAAATTTTTTGTGTGAGATTTATTATCGATGGTAATGAAGAATGCAATTGCCGGATGAAGGCAAACAGATTTGTCATGATTGTACAATGATTTAGAAGGAAAACTCGGGTCTCTGGAAAGTTTAAGAAAGACACAGGAGAAATACAGAGATTTTCTTTCACCACTTTTTGAATCTTGCCTTCCTGAAGAAATTGTAATGGTGTGGGAAAGAAATTACAACTAAAAGAAAATCAGTGGTGAAAAACATTTGTTAGAAAATCTTATGTGCTTTTTCAAACAAGAAGTGCAGAGTAAGGAAATGATTGCACTTGCCTGTACTGGATTTGATGTGAATCCTATCTCAATGAAACAAGATTAAGTGGATAAAATATAGGAAATCCAACTGCTGCATCATTGGTAAGCACAAACATTAGGAGTAACATTGATCGAAATCTACCGTGTATTTTTTGTTCTAAGAAACAGTCTTCCAAGGACTGTTCAGAAGCTAGAAATCTCCTGAAAGGAAAAGAAAAAATGCTTGTTGAAGAATGGAGCATGTTTATCGTGTTTCTGTGCCACACATTTCTGTAAAATAAAAAAAATCTGGCTTAAATATTGCACCTAGCAGCAGCATTATTTAATGATGATCATCCTGATGAAAGTATTAAATTTGATGTAATTGAAACTAATTCAGTGTCTAACAGTTGTGTTAAGCATAACCTTTTTCTAAATACTTTCATTGTAAAAGTATGCTGGAATAACAGTAGAAACATTTCAAGCTGTGATCAATAGTGGTTCTCAGTATACTTATATTACAAAAGATACTCTCAAGATGGTATGTAAAATAAAATAATAGAATAAAATTATAATGTTATTTAGGAGGAGAGAAATGCAGAATCAAACACTTTATGTTGGAATTATTAGTTCAGTAGGTGAGTCTTTCGACCCGTATGGTGACTGGTAATGACAGAATAGTCCGATTGTAGCTCATGCATGTTGTAAGAAATGATTAAAATGGATACCCAGCATCTGGGGGTATAGCCGGGCACCCTGCCCTTGGGGATTATATCAAGGGACCTCAGGAACTTGCTTCTTTAGGTAAGTACGAGCATCATGATTCCAAGGCCCCCCCCCCAGTGATCTTTTTCTTTCCTATGGGCTTTACCGTCTTTGGTAAACATGGGTGACATGCCCCCGGGATACTCTAGCGATCCTTCTCTATTTTTGACCTTCCTACTTGTCTATCAATCTGTGTCTTTTCTTTAATTTCTTCTCGCCTGGACCACAGTTAAATCTTGTTTAGGGCAGCATAGCCATATTTGGCCCTTGCCCCTATAAACTTTACTTTCTCACTTGACCCTTCTTATCAATGAATCTTTTTTCATTGTTTTAATGTCTAGATCACAGGTTTACCTTGTTTGGTGCAGTATGGCCACATGTAGCTCTTGTGCCTATAAAACTTCACAATCATCATCATCAGGTGAGTCTCTTTTTCCCATCAAGGCTTTTTCGCAAGAAAAATTTGGGACATGTGCCCAAAATCAGCTGTTCTGTTGTAGCAAATGAGTTGAATGAAAAAGGGATTATTTTGTCAGATTTAGAAATAGATGATTATGAAATAAATTTCCTGAAAGGAGAAGATATATTTGAAATTTTGTTTTTGAATAAATCTGTCAAATTGGATTCAGGTTTATTTTTGTTAAAGACACTTGTAGTATTCTTTTTAACGGGTAAACAGAAAGTGTCTAGTAAATGTAATGCTGGCTGCGATACTGTTTTGAATGTTATTTCTTTATATGTTAAAATTTTGTCTGTTAATGAGTTGTGGGATCTCAAAAGCATTAGGTTTCTTGAGGTGATTGAAAGGTTAAATGAAAATAATGAACATTCAAAAATTGTACAGGATTTTGAAAACAGTATGAAAGTTATATGGGATGGTACATATGAACTTTGTTTGCTTTCTTAAATCAAATAAATTGAGTTACCTTCCAATAAAGAATTGACATTGAAACAGTATTAAAAAAAATACGTGGATGCTCACAACACTATAGGTCTCTAGATGATTATAAAGCTGTATTTAATGAATGGGAGGAACCAAAAGTAATAGAAAAAAAACGAGGATGAAAACGAAACTTCTCATTTTATTGTCACATCATTTGGTTATGAAAACCAATAGTATTATCACTAAAATAAAGCTAGTTTTTTTAACAATTCAGCTCAAGATGTTGGAATGAGTTCGAGTTCCTTATATACCTTATTATATAAAGGTCCAGATACTTGACATTTTTGATAGATTTAGAAGCTATTCTAGCAGGATTTCTGCTGATATTGAAAAGACTTTTCTTCAATTTGGACTTGCTTCTGGATATGGAGATTTTTTGTGATTTTTTTACCCTACAGAAAATTAACAAACTGTATGTTAGCATTGTCGAGTGGTCTTTGGGGTATCACCGAGTCCTTTTCTGTTAGCTGCTGCACTTAAACAATTGCATGAACATGTACCTGCTGAGGATTATGAAATAGTCGATAAATTGAAACTTTCATTTTATGCCAATAATTGTGTTGTGGGAGTAAATGATGTTAGACAACAAGAATTTATTTTGAAGGCTAGGACAATTTTATCTCATGGTTGTTTTATTTAACGAAAATTGGTAAAGTAATATTGAATGTTAATACATATCTAAGAGGAAAGTTTTGAGAGGAAAGGAAACAAGGAAAGTTTTGGAAATCTTATGGCATCTTGATAGAGATATTTTAAAATACAATATTTGAATGGGAGATTTAAAATCTGATTTTAGTATCACAAAAAAATTTATTTTAGCAATAGTACAGAAATTTTTTGACCCGCTTGGCATTTTATGTTCTGCAACTTTGCCACATAAAATACTGTTGCAGAATACATGGAAATTAAAATCATCAGGGAGATTCACTTTCACCAAATGATGTTGTGAAACCCTTTCTGTGTTATTTTGAAATTAACTATACTACTCAGGTGCATGTTTTTGTTGATTCCTGTTAAGAAGCATATGCAACTTGCATATTTCTTAGATCAGTCTCTTATCACAGTGTGCAAACCGTGTTTGTCAGAGCAAAATCAAGAGTGGCTTCTTTAAAGTAGGTGACTATCCCTAGGTTAGAGCTTATGGCATATTGCATAGGTGCCAGATTGTACATTTGGTTCAACAAGCACTTAATATTTCAGAAATAGAAACCATTTATTGGAAAAATTCTATGGTGGCTTTTTATTAGCTTAGGGATAAAGGGGGGGGGGATTAATTTTTTTTATATCGAATAGAATTAAAGATCCTCTTACCTAGATGTGAGTGGCAATATAACCTTGAAAAATTAATTCTAATTTGCTGGGATGTTCACCTAGTCACGTAGGCAAGTCACACTGGTGGGAGGGGCCTGCGTGTTTAGTAGTCACCAAACACCTGGGCTATAACTGAATTAAGTAATTGTGATACTTCCAGGATCCTTTCAGAAGAAAAAGGTCTGAATTTGATAGAGGAAAAGATACCGTGGTATGCTAAGAAATTTTCTAAATTTCATTTAATCTCAAGGCTAGTAGCTTGAGTTCCAAGATTTGTAAATAATGCAAGAGATAGTATCATTGAGAGAAAAGAGGAGAATTTTTTTTTATCCTTGAAAGAGATAGAGGAAGCTGAGATCAGACATATTCGATCTGTTCAAGCTCAAAGTTTTCCTGTTAAAGGATAAGTATCTTTCCTGTGTATATTTAAAATTGACAATAGTATCATCCATGTAAAAACTCAACTTACTGATTGTATAACTCAACTTACTGATTGTATTGAAAACTCAACTTACTGATAAGTACTTCTCATTTTCTGTCACAAATTCTACTGCGCAAATATATTGTACCCTTACATATGCCCAAATATATTGTACCCTTACATATAGACTTGAGGAGCTCTTTCAAGCTGAGAATTATCATGTTGGAACACAGTTGCTTCTCAACATAATTCGTGAAACGTATTAGATGCTAGGTGGAAAGGGAACTGTCAGGAAAATATGAAATGCTTGTTTTTAGTACCAGTGATTTAAAAGTAAATCTCTAGTGTCTGATCCAGTCTCACTACTTGCTGATCAAGTAGAATATGCAGATTTATTTTAAGTGGTAGGTGTAGATTTGGCTGTCCCCTTGTACATAAAATTTGTTAGTAAAGTTTGGATTGTCCTTTACACTTGTCTTATTTATTGATTAGTACAATTTGAATTAGTTTCTTCGCTGTTTACTGATGCCTTGTTACCTTTTGCCATTTTGTAGCTAAATAGGAAGATCTTGAGTAATGTTTTCTGACAATGGTACAAATTTTAGAGGAGCATATAATGAATTCGCTGCGATAAACTTGAATGACATTTCTCGCTATGAAGAGATGCAATGTATATATCGGGGAAATTTATACTTCTCATTGCAGCCTGTTGGGGTAGTTTTTGGGAAAGGCTTGTGAGATCAGTGAAGGAGCTTCTGAAAAGATCCATAAGTTAAGCCATACTCATGTATGAAAAGCTGGTGACAACTGATTCCAAGTAAGGATTGATTAGTGAGGGCTATTAAATTAAAAACTGTCTTGTAAGCTAATTCGTCCAATTCATCTCTTGTTTCTACTTGAAGCTAGTGGAAATAACTTGAAAAGCTTACCATTTCAAAAGGTTTAACTAACTGAATCTGTGAAATCTCCAAATCCATATTCTTCAGAGGATAATCTATCTCTAGTGACCAAATATGTTTGTGCCATAAAGCTGAATTTAATAAAGCTATATCAACTGAATTTAGACATAAAGAAACCTAAGAAACAGAACTTAGTGGCCCTAAGTGATGTTTTTGAGTAGTTATCCAGTTCCTCAAAAAGTGGGAGAGGATGTTGCGAATGGCAACACTTCACCCACCTATTAAGAGCAGCACAAGAAGTCAGATGTTGATGTTGTCTATTTTGTCAAAAAAAAAAAGCTTGTATTCATTGCATTTGTAGTGTGTTGTGTTTTGTGTGCAATAAGTGTTTTGTTGTCACATATTGTTTTCTTCAGTATGTATTTAATTAATCTGTCAAAATCCGACATTGACTAGATGTCAGCCCTAATTTTGTAATTTAAGCTGTTTAGTTACAGAGCATAACTTAACAAATTGTAATTCACTTGAAAAATAGGATATTTTAAAATCCCTATTATTTTTTTATACGATTATAACTTCATTTTATGCATTAGTTTCAAACTAAATGTCTTCATTTATTAACGAAAATTTTTATCCCTTAACCTCAATGACTTTTAGTATTATGACTATTTTATGACAATTACAAAGCAGTTATAATTTTTTTAACTGATTAACAAAGTAGTTATAACTGTTTTTTGAAATCATTTTATAACTATTAAAAAGCCTTTTTTTTTTTCCGTTGCTAATTTACAGAGAATCTATTTAATTGTACTTCTTATATTGTGCAGACAACTTGGCTTAGATCTGGTGCCTAGGTTGAATAATGAAGTTGTTGATCCTGATTCACTGAGTCCCATAGCTTTACATCAAGTGGTAATTATTCTGTCTTTTCTTTAACAGTTGTAAAATTTTATGAATCTTGATTTCAAATGTTGAAAATTTATATTTTATTTTGTGTGTTAAAATTATAAACCCATTGAAAAAAACTATTTACATACAAAAATTAGACTTAATATCTATTTTTAATGAAATCTGAAATGAATACAGAAGAATTTTTCATAATAAAATAAAAATTGTGAACTATAATTCCATATTCAATTAAAATTTTTTTTATTTGTATACTTTTTGTATGTGGTCTGAAAAGTTTCCAACTTAAAGATGCAAGACATTTTTTCTTTTAAATTTATTTTTCCATGTAGTCTCTTTGTAAGTCTACACACTTCTCCCAGCAATGCTCACATTTCTTGATCCTGTCTATATAGTACTTGGCTTCTTTCTCTGAAAAATAATTGTTTAAAAAGGTGATGACCTCCTCATTCTGCAAATGTAGTCATTTTTCTGCAATTTCCACTTTCAGCTTGTCAAGTAATGTAGTTTAGTATGCTCCTGTATTGGTTTTTCCTAATTGAAGATAATCAATTTAGATAACTCCTCGACTATCCCCAAAAACAGTCACCATCACTTTCCCATCCAAAAATGGCATATCCAATAAGAATGCAAAGCAAATATAATGGCATATCCAACTTTCATCTACAGTAATTAATAAGCACAAAAACTCAGATGTATTGTGCTTAAACTGTGTCAACAGAGCATTGGAAATATTCATTCGAACAAGTTTTTTGTCTAACATGTGCGAATGCAGCACACAATGCATGGACAGCTTTCTCGTGCCTAAATCTTGATTCAATATGTGACAAACATGTTCTTTGGACATATTCATATTATCTCTGTTATCTCTCTCACTTTAATGGGATGGTAGTTTAGCACCATTTGGGGAACTTAAGTAATGTTATCATCAGTGGTTGCAGTTTTTGGATGTCCCGAATTTTCATCATCTCCCAAGCTGGTATGGCCACATTTTCATTCAGCTGCCCAAAATTTCAGTTGTAAATGAGGGTGCAGAGTCCCCGTACACAGTGTCCAACTCATCTGTGACTATGATTTGTGTAGGCGTATTGCCTTTCAAAAGCAAATATATAACGACGGCTCAACACTAGATTTTCTTCCATTTTCTCCAGAACACTCGCATCAACCAGCTCAAACAGTTGTCAAACAACAACTGCATATCCAAAATGCCTGAAATTTTGGCGAGTACCTGTCAAAAGATGTGCAACAACATTCCCTAGCTTTTATTGACGAGAGCTGCCATCTTCATATATTAAGGTTGGAAACTTTTCATAAGATATATTGACTGCTTTTTAAATTATTTTATTCATTACAAATGTATTTAGAAGAAGAAAAAAATTTGTTTGAGTTTTGAAATTTAATATTTTGCTGTTAATGAAATATGTTTTGATGAACAGTGTTTCTCAAATTAAGTGATATTGTAACTTGAAATATTTTTGAAAATGTGCAACATTTGAATTTTTTGCTTATTGATATTATTTAAATCTTAAAGATAAAAACACAACACTTGCTTTACAACATTTATATACTTTTTTTAATGTTTTGTAATACTTTTTAATAATACATAGTAATAATGTTATTTTTTTATTTATTATTATATAGATAACAACTCTATATAAATATATTGAAAGGATGTGTTTGAGTTTTTATGATCAAGATTTGTCATCTTAATGAGGATCTTGTAATTTTGTTTCAGCATGTTCAAAGCTCTGAAAATGTTGCAGGGTTATTGGTAAATATATATGTTTCTTAATAAATATGTATTGGCTCTCATTTTTTTAGATTAATATTTTCTAATTCAATTTATATTATATTTTATTATAAAATGCATCCCCCCTGTTATTCCCTATTTAGAAACATTTAATGTACCTTAATGTTAATAAAAATAGATTTAAAACTATCTGTAGTTTTTTTCAGAGATAATTCTTAATGATTTTGTTGCATATTAAAAACTTGTAAACTAGTATCTTTTAAACATTTTAATATTTTTTTTAGTGTGGTTAAAATTAAAAATATCATAAAATTTAGAATTTTAATCATTTTTAAGCTGGGTATAAGTTAGAAAAAGTGCCCATTTTTATTGGATTGTTTGTAATAATGGCTTTTCTAATTTCAAGAGCATTTATTACAGTCATTATATAATAGAAACTTTTCATTTGTGGAACCAAGGCAGCATTAATACAAATATTGTAATTGCTATTTCCATTTTTCTAAACATTTTGCATTCAAATGCAAGCAATTATTTGCAATCAAGAAGTAAATGTGCAATATTTAAAAACGAATGTAATAATTCTAGGATATGATATGCTGTTTTAAAATTAACTAATTTATTTACTGTGCAAGAAAACTTTATACTTTATAAAAGTCATTTCTGATTCTTTTTAATTTTAATTACTTTGATGCGTAATGCAGTTTTTAATACCTAAGTGTGCCATCGAAAAAGAAATAATATATGTGTTTTTCCAAAGGGACGAGGTACCACTAAGCGCAAAGAAATTAAGCGGTCTCCTAATTATCACTTGTATCTTTCAATGAGAGATTTCAGCTGCAGTCTTGGAGAAGACATGGAAATATTCTTTTTCCTCTATGATGCTCAGCAAGTTGAAACCATCAGGTGAGTTACCTATGTTCTTAAGTTTGAGGGGGGAAATGTAATAATTGCTTTTGAATTTGATATAAATTCCTATTTCTTTTAATATTTTGTTACCCACTTGTTGAATCATTCAATTTTAAATAAAGTCTTAAAAAAGTGAGCCTTGATGCCACTAAAGACTCAACATGTTGCAGGAGTTGATGCAGGTTAAATCTGTTGAGGCTCAATGTTCTCCCATTGGCATGATGTGGAAGTTAGGAGACGGAGATGCTACCTCAGGTGTTGTCCTCTTCACTTGACTGAGATTCAAAAGTATGAGGTGCATCACCAATAGTCCTTGTATTGCTTCTAGTGTGATGTTAATAAAACTAAACCAAACCTGTTAATGTTCTCAACCTGTTAATGTTCTCAACACCTTCCCCCTCAGACTTATATGCATGTGAAATGAAGACTAAAAGATTCTTCTCAGATTTATTTTACCTGAGATCCCTGACTATGTTTATATTCACAAGATGAAAATTTTGAGAAACGGAATTCTTGGTAAAAGGATTTTCATAATAATAAAAATTTGATTCAGTAATGTAAGTGCTTTGTACTGAAAACCAAAAATAATACATAAATAATAATTGATATCCTAATAAATAATATTGTATAAATATATTAACAGTAATGGAGATTTTATGTAAACTTTTATATTGTTATGATATCTGTGTGGGAAAATAAATGTTTGTATTTAGATAAACAGCAAATAATTGTAATATGGCATATTTCTTATGATAGTTCAATTAATACTATTACTATGTATTTCAAACATTTATAAGATACAGAAGGTACAAAGTCTGACAAGTTATTACCAAAAGTAAAAATAAAGGAATGAATTTAATCTCTTTCAAATTCAGGAACCTCTTAAAAGTATCAAGAACTTTTGAATAAGAACCTCTGTTTTATATGATTCATTAACCATTGTTTTCTCAAAATTAAAATAAAATGCAAAAAAATAAATGGAATATTTCAAATTTGAAGTTACTTAGAATATTGTTCTTTTTAATGTTATGAACTGTTCACATTATTTAATAAAAAATTTGTTTTTAGCGAAAGATTTCTAGTCAGATTTGCTAAATATGGGATGTCTCATTTCGTTGAGAAGCTTCACAATGCTAGTACAATATTTACAGTAAGTGATTTAAAGGTTTTTATTATTTATTTTTGTGTTTTGTTAATAAATGATGTATTTTAAACAAGCAGAATTAACTTCATGGTAATTGCAAGTTACAAATAATTTTAGCATTTATAAGATGAAATTAAAAATAGCTCTATATTTATTTTAAATACTGTATATTCCAGCATATAGCACATCTATAATTTCAAACTATATATTTTTAATTTTTAGTTATATTTTCGATTTAATGTACTTCTTTTCCTTTATGAAGAAACCTGAAGTGTACATGTGGGATTCTCTTCTCTTTTCTTTTGAAGTTGTTCTTTTTAAGTATTTTCCCAGGCTTTCAAACAAGAGAAAACTTAATTAAAAAGTGATAAGGGGATCAATGTATGTGTTGGAGAAATGCTCGCAGGAGTTAATAATTCTGCAAACAGATTGAATTATGTTCAATTCAGATGTGCACAAGAATGTTGTACTAGGTTTTCAAGAAAAGGGAGACACAATTTAAGGTAAGAACAAGCACTTCTGACCCAAATGATTTCATTGAATTGGGAGTCGAGTGTTTTTTCTATCTCCAGTCATTTGCAGCCTGGATTTTGAAGTGAACATTGAAGTTTTTAGTAAATCACATTTGCTTTGGTCAAAATACAGTTGATTTAGGATTCCTTTCAGTAGTAAATATTTGTCTTGCCAAATGAAACCAACATGGTGCTGGTTTCAAATACCAAATCATTCAATTTACAAAAGAAACCAGAAAATGGGCTGCAGCAAGGATGTTTAGTATTGATGAAAGCTCCATACATAAGTGGAAGAAAAAATAATATCACAATATTTAATATGCTTTAATATGCACAATATTAATTTGCTGTAAAAGGAACAAAAATAGTTCTCAAGTTGCAGAAAATCTCTCTTTGATGTAGTAATTTCCTGCTTAGCATAAAGAACAAAATTAATACCCATGTTTATTTTTAAAAGAAAGGCGATACTGAATTTTAATTTGCAAAATGGTGTTTTCATGCATGTTCAAAAGAAAGGATAGATGGACGAAAAAAGTGTGAAATTGTAGATATAAAAGGCTGAGCAGAAAGCATCATGGGCCCTTAGGAATCCAGAAAGTCTTATAGTTTGGGTTATGTACAAGACCCCATATGATGGATAATTAGAAAAATTTATGAAAGAGAGTAACACAGACAGAGCAGTTATTCCAGGTGGATTAACAGTATTAGATGTGTTTATTGATAAGTCGTTCAAAGGAAATTTAAAATGACAGAGAAATACTTATATGCTAGAAAGTGAAAAAAATTTACAAAAGAGGGCCAAATGTATCATACAGTCTAGAATTAGTGTGTGGATAGTAAAAGTATGGAATGAAATTAAATCTGATGTATATAATTCAAAAGTCATTTAAAGAATGTAGTATATCTATCAATCTAGGTGGAACAGAAGATGATTATTTATTTTTGGATTAGAGATACATTGATGGTGAAGATGAAACTAAATTTCAATGATGTGCCTGAAGGTACAATAGAAGATGAATATGACGGAGCTTTTCACATTATTCAAAATTAAAAAATTTTAATTTCATAAGGTATGTCATTTCTTTTAAATAAACAGCATGTAGATACAAGTAGAAATCTAATTTTTTTGCTTACCTTTTCTTCAAGTCTATCATTTATATATCTGGCATACAACACACACCTTTAATTTTCGATTTATTTGTTGTATTAAAAAAAAGTGTGTATTTTCTGCTAGAATATACAATAGTAAAAATAAAACATCTTCAGATGGAGGAGCATGATGTTTAATCAAATTACTTCATGCTTGGTTTTCATTGTTTTAATTACGAAATTAAAATAATGAAGTTTCTAATTACGAAATTGCATATTAGCTGTATAAATCATAATAATTTTTTTCCGTTATGGACATGCATTTAATATAAGAAGTGTTATTTAAAAATGTTTGATTTTCTCAGTGCAAAAATTAAAAACAGGTTATATCTTCCAATCACTAACAGAAATCTCATTTGAGTAATTGAAATGAAGCTTTGTTTGATAAAATTTGCTTAATTGACAGAATCAGTATGAGGTGAAAATCAGATATGTGTCATGTTTTGTACTTAATGCATATTTAATACTTGGTGCTTTAATTTTTTTAATTGAATTTTTTCTGCTCTTCTCACTTTAGGATTTAGGTGAGGCTGACTTAAATAGAGAATTATATCTTGTAGCTCATATTATTAGAAGTGGTAAGTGAAGTGTATGTCAGTTCAAGTGTAAGTTTTAGTAATATTTTTGATTAAATAGTTTGTAATTACTTTCTGTTGAAATATTTATTCATCATAAATTTTTTGATATAGGACGAATGCTGAATGATTCTAGAAAATCTGCTTTGCATTCTTATAGAAGACCTTATGGTTGTTCTGGTATGATACTTGTATTATTATTAATATTATATCATAATTTCAAGTGGCATTCGAAGTAGGATGTTAACATTCATTTTATCTTTTTTCCCAATAGTTCTAAATATTAGTGATATTTTATCTGAAAAAAGTGAGGGATCTTTGGAGGAAGAAAAAGAATTTACTACCAAAGTATATACGTAAGAAATTTATGCTTTTTATTTTTCTTTAAAGTATTTTGAATTCCACCAAACGAACATTATACAAGATTTTTATATAGAAATGAAACAAATTGATGAACAAAGAAAAGGGGCTAATAACAATACGTTAATTGTGATGGCTCAGGTTGGCAATACATCAATCCAAAATTTTTGCAGTGTTTGTGCCTACAATCTTTGTTATTGTTCAAATAAGTGGTGTAAGGATCAAAGGAAAGAGGACAAGACAGGAATTCTCCATCTAGGCGAATGGTTTAGACAGTCATTCCTTCAAGCATTCATGAGAGATGCACTTCAGCAAGGATTAAAGCTTAACAAAAGTGACAAAAAACTCATTATTGTTTTATGAAATGTTTGAGGGCAAATGAGAAGGAGTGGAGATAGGGGGATTTTTGAAAGTTAACATCATAATACTTTTTTCCTTAGAAAATTGAATATCTATAGTACAATCAAATCTTTATTCCATTTAAGCAACAAAAGGTAATTCTATCTTCTTTTTCAAATTGTTTTACAGTTCTTTAAGATATAATTTACAAATTTTGTGATCTCATGTAAGAGAAAGGGGAAATATCTTACTGTATTCTCTTTTATGATTAGTTGTGTGATATCAATAATATTCTGCCAATTTAATGAAATCTTTTGGAATTTTTTTCCTCGGAAAAACATACTAATTTTCACTTTTTCATGATATATATTTATCGTCATCATTTGATAAAAAAAAAGTTTTTTTTTAATATATTATAAGATTCTGTTAAGTACTATTACATTTCATAATTATGTAAATTACAAAAATTACATTCTAGAATTAATAACTTAATTGCAACATAGTCTTCCTTTCATTTTACAGGAACTTAAAATCAATATTTAAGGGGGAAATATATTAATTCAAAAAATAAAAATATTTAAGATTTGGATAATTTTACCTCAATACAAAAAATTCTTTTAAATGTGTTGAAAGCTTTCTCTGAAACCATTACAAAATTTTGAAGGACAGTTATTAAGTATATAATAATTATATGAATATACAGTGATGTTATATAATAAAGTGTAATCAACAATAAACAACACTAAAAAGCAAATTTTTATAACTTCAAATGCCTAGTTTATTAAGTACATTTAATTTTTTGTCATTTAATTGAAATTGATACCATTATAAAATATCATAGAATTTTTATATTCAAATAAAAATTCTACTTACCAAAAACTTTTTAAGTGTATTGAAGAATGTTTTTGAAATTCCTTGTAGAGAGAACATAGATCAGTGACCATAACACTGCTGCTGTGTGACTGTAGAAAAAATATTCCACCATAATTTGAAAATTAAAAAACAAATAATTGTTTTTCATTGTACTGTTGTATATTTCAACTGTTTTGATTTCACCATTACCAGTCACTTGTAAAACTTCAAGTGATTGGTGATTGTGAAAAGTTTGAGGATTATTAGTTTAGATTTTTAAGCTGAATGCATAATACAATAACAGGTTCTTAACTATCATAATACCTTATATTTTCAAAACACAGCAATAAAAATTTCTAAATTGTCACAAAAATTAATTACAAGTTCTAAAAGTACTTGTATATGAAAACAGATGACATCTTTTAGGAAAATTGTTGTTACCATTGTGTGCTGCCATCTGTTAAACAAAGCTGAAACAAATATGACATTGATTCATAAGTAATTTTTAATTTGGTAGTCATTTGCTGCCAAATCAAAATCTGATTGTAGCTGCATCAAGTTGCCACTGTTGATGATAAATGGATTCATTGTTTTGTACTGGAAACCAAGCAGCTCTCAAAACAATGGGTTGCTTCTGTTGAATCTGCTTCAAAGAAAGCAAAGATGATCTCATTGGCCAGAAAAGTTACAACAAAGAATTTTAGTGATGCAAAAGGTGTCATGATCACAAATAAGAGTAACTGAAACTTTGATGTCTTGTGTATCACAATGTTTACTAAAAACAAACAATTTTTTATGCTGCGAACGTCATCTCTTGGGTTTTCTAAGTACTTATTGAATGAGCATTGTAAATTATATCTGTCTTCTGTCTGCAGCATCATAGTTTCCAGAGGGATGAGTTGATTTTAATGTGGTTTATTTTGTTTGAAAGCTGATTTAATTGGATGGATTTTAGCTATATTTGATGATATTCATACACCTTTACTCCTGACCCAACAAGTATTAATTAAGTTTCATAAAACTCCTCCTTGCAGTATATGAATATCACAAAGTTTTATATTATTGTCGTCATACAATTTGAACTGTTTTTCAAACATGTCTGTTAGTTTGCACTATGGTAGCAACACAGCAGAATGATTTTGCTGAATCTTTGATGTTAAAAGCCAAAAATGAGTAATTGAATATTGAGGAGAGGTTGAAAATGATATATATGCTTATAAAGATTGCTTTATTTTAGAATGTCTGATGGAAGGAAGACTATCTGGTTGTTAATATAAAATGAAGAGATTAGAGAAGCAAAAGCAACTTCAAAAGCAGACAGGAACATAGCGTAGCTTGTTAAGAGATGAAAACAAAACAAAGGGCCAAGCAGTTGCTGGAATCTAAACTCTACTGTCTGATTTAGATTATTAAGATGACACCTATAATGAAGATGAAATTGCAAGTTTTTCAACACAAGAACAGAATTCAACAAATTTTGAGGCGGTGGATATTATCTCTTGAAATCAAGGAAGCCTTAACCAAACTCAATCATCAGATCCAGATTTATGTATGTGGTGGCTCGATTGTAAAAGCAACTCTTTTCGAAAATTTTTAGTTAGAAGGTCAGTTATCTCTTTTATTCGAGTACGATTTCCCTTTTGACAATAAAAATATAAATAATTTATCTCTTTTAATCAAATGTGATTTTCCTTTGGCCAATCAAATTCTAAATTGAAGATTTAGTGCTAAAACACTAGTTTGAGATTTAAATTAAGAACAGGTCTTGGTAGATTGGCTAGTATTATATGTCAAAAGATTTTATTCTGTTTTTGTAGACAATTTTTGGTTATTCAAAATTAAGTTTCTTTACAATTAAGGCCTATAGAAACTAGAGTAAGTTATTAAGAAAGCAAGAAAATTTAAAAACTCATGTATATGATTTGAAATCTCGGATGAAGAGATTGGAAACTTGTCAGACAGTAGATTCATGAATTACAAAAGATTTATGATTGTAGAAACTAAATGTTGGCATGAAGTGATTTTATCTCTATTATCTATTATTAAATTGCTTAAAGAAAATTCTCAAGTTTTCCAGGATGTAAGAAGAATTTAATTCCATTATGGAAGAACTTATTCATAGAAAATGATGAAAAGAGACTGACATATGAAAAGGAAAAATATCAAGAATGAAATTATAGGACAAATATAACACAAATATACGTTATTGAAAAAGTGCAAAAAGCAAAATATTCGATTATTCTTGATTGCACTGCCTTTGCAAATAAGGTTGAACTAATGACTTTTGTAGTAAGATATACTTCTATTGATTAATCAGAATCGGGATGTGAATGCAAAATTATTGAACATTTTTTAGATTTTTCTGCTGATTGTGAGATGCATTGTTAAAGAATTATCTCAAGTTTTATTAGAAAAGTTAAGGAAGAATATATTTAAAAGTGGAATATATATATATATGCGAGTTCAAGATCACAACCATGGTTCAAATATGAGAGACAATAAATTTAGGAGTACAAACAAGAATTAAAATTTCAAACTCTAGATCATTTTACATACTTTGCACCAATCATTAATTAAATTTAGTAAGTAACTGTGGCAAAATATTCTTTGGAGGCAGTGAACTTTTCTGATATGATTCAAAAGCTATTTACATTTTTTACTTCATTCACTTTTCAACGGACCATATCAAGGAAATACCTCAATACTGTTGCATTGAAACTATTGAGTGACACTCATTGGGAGTGTCTATAAATTCCTTAAAACTTTTACATGTTAAAATAGGAAATAGTTATGATGATTTATTAAGTATTTTTGAGAAGGAATTCAGAAATAGATATATAATTGCAATGTGGTCAGCAATTTATTGACTACAAAAAAAAAGCTTAAGTTTTCACGTTTGATTGCCATTTAGAATAAAATTTTGAATCGATAACAAGATAAGTAAGTTACTTCAATCGAACGATTCTGATTTATCACAAGCAACTAATTTATTAAATAGCTGATTCATTTTTTTTTTTTTTTAGTTAAAGAAGTGAAATCCTTAAGAAATTTTCAAAGAAATAAAGAACTGAATTAATCCTTTGACAACATTATCTTAGAAGTGGAAAATTTAGCTACTACACCACTTCATGTTCAGACTGCAAAATGAAATTTTTTTTATGAAAATGAAACTGATACAAGTTCAAAAACTAAAGTACAGAATTTTTTTTTGTCATAGATCAGAAAATCAATGCAATGGAGCTGAGATTCAACCAACTGAATAGTCATAATGACTATATTGAATTTTTATGTGAATATTCATAAACTGAAAGCTATTGGTAAAAATAAATTACTGGTACATTGTAAAGATTTCAAAAACGTTTTGACTAATGGGTATTCCTCCAATCTTAATGTTTCAGAACGGGTGGATGAAATAGATCATGTTCCTTCACTTTTAACAGAACTCTAGTGATCTTTTTCTTTCCCATGGGGTTTACACTGTCTTTGGTAAACACGGTTTACGCTCTCCCATAATACCCTAGCGTTCCTTCTCTATTTTCGACCCTTCTCCTTGTCAACCAATTTTTGTCTTTGCTTCAATTTTTTCACATTTGGATCGCAGTTAAATCTTGTTTTATGCAGCATAGCCACATCTGGCTCTTGTGCCATTAACCTTTTCATTCACTCACTCACTCACATCACTTAACAGAACAAAATTCCAGTTGACCTTTTTCAATTCATTACTTTCCTTAAAATTGGGACAAATTTGAGTATTGTTTTCATAATTTTGCTAAATAACTGCCACTTTTGGTAAAGGAAATTTTCTAAATTAAAATATATATATATTATTTAAGAACCATGTTTACTCAAAATCATCTTAATGCATTAGCAATGTTGGTCATTGAATATGAATTGAGTAATAAATTTGATTTGAAAAAAGTTATTTTTGCAATTTTTCAGAAAAGATTCTTTGAAAGAGATTGTTTTAATTTTGGTTTTTAGACTTAGTATATTTTTGTTTTTATTTGTTTTGTGTATTGTTTTAAAAGTATCTAAATTAACTCTGGAAACAGTAGATACTACTTTTAGTTTTTAAGCTTATTGTTAGCTGATTAAAAATGTAAATTTTGTTTTTCAATAAAACTATTTTCCATAAATCTGTAGATTATTGTCTTGATTCATTTACTAGAAGTATACCTATGAAATGTGGATTTTTGAATCAGATAATGCCTCACATATGTTCTTATTCATGGTGATTTGACATATGTAACATTTTGTTTTGTCTATTCCTAACTCACTTAACCGTGCCCATGGAAAATTGGGAAAGTATCAATTCATAATCTTTTTATACTATGAGAACGTTGAACTGTATACAAAAAAAAAAAAAAATGCCATCTGCAGGAGGTTTTGATTCATTACTTCATTTTAAAGAAAACTGCTGCTCAAACTTATTGAATACTGGTAGAAGCTTACTGCAAACTGAACATCTGAAAACACTTGTGAATGTTGATTCAAAGCGGGGGATTTTGATGTGAAAGTCAAGACTATAGAAAATCCATAGTAAGAATTTAAAGATACAATGAAGCAAGCATTGTTGGAGGAAGACTCATTCAAACTCAATCACTTAAAAAGTGTTAGCAAATGTTTGGATGTGATGGGAAAAATTAAAAAAAGAAGGAAAAGGGATACTATATGATTTGGCTGAAAGACAAATGGAGAATTTAAAAGTCACCTGTGAACTCCTGCTGAAAAGACATTAACGGAAGAGTTTAATGTATCAAATTTTACCAGATAAAAAATTTATGTAGTTTGATAATTCCAAAGGAAGAAAATCGTTAGTTGATTCAGGCCAATAATTTTGAAAAGGAGATAATGCTCTGTGTTTGGTGGGATCAAAAGGATGGTGTCTATTATGCACTTCTCAATCCTGGTAAAATAGTTAATGCTGTTGCTACCAGTGGCAAATAATCGGAATGAACTGTGCATTGATCTCAAAATATCTGGAATGGACCAAAAGGCATGGATAAGTGATTTTACTACATGACAATGCACCAACCCACACCTCAAAGTTATCAATGAAGCTTTAAAAGAATGCATTTAAGAAGTGTTATCTTCTCCACTGTATTTATTAAGCATTACCCCTACAGACTATTACTTGTTCTGGTCAATAGCTCTCAGATTGCCGGAATAAGACTTTGCTGATTTCAAAGAAGTGGAAAAATGAGTTGATTCATGGTTTGCTATGAAAAATGAAAGTTTTTGTTGTAGCAGAATGCATCTTTTGCCAGAAAGTTGGGGGAAAGTTGTAGCATTGAATGATGCATACTTCAAATAAATAGTTTTAACCCATCACTTTGTATTAACATGTGTGTGTCCTTTAAAAAATCCACATTTGATAGGTATACTCCTAGTATTTGTTATTTTTTCCTGGTTAACATGGCTCTGTTAATAATTCTTTACTTTTTTGTAAAAAATTTAAAATTTGAGGGGAAGGGCATTCTTCAAGTTTGCCTGTGACTACAAAAACGCTACACCAGCCTACTTCATCATAATTGATCCCTTAAATAATTTCATAAAATGCCTAATGACAAGCGTTGAAATTACAATTGATTTCTGTTGTAGTTTCAAAATTACTTTCATTTCAGCAAAGATACTAAATGTAAAAACATCTAAAAAACCCAAGTCAGATTTGCTTTTTAAATATATTGTGTTTAATATTGGTTATAATTTAATATTTTTTTAAATACACAAAATTTGAATATTCAATCCTAAACAATGTTATATATACAAAGTGTGTGTGTAATGATATATTCTCTAACATTTCAATTGTATATTAATCATGCTATGTATTTTTTTAAACTCTTACAGTTGCAGTGAGAGTGATTTCAGTCAATTACATGAATTTATTATCAAGAAATTAAGTAACAAGTTTAATGTTCTCTCTGGTCAGCAAAATTATGGTGAGTTTCATCTACATAAATATGTATAGAATATATCTCTTTGCTTGTTATATGTTATTTGTAGTTAATTTTTATAATAATTTCTGTATTTTGCTTGTACATAATAACTTTATGTAAAATATGTTTTGTCTATCCTTGATTTTTCTTATGTATTGATTATATCAATATAAATAAGAAAACCTTTATTGATTATTTTTAGAAATTTGTCTTATAATGTCAATTACATTTATTTTTAATTCTGTATTTTTACTGGTGAATATTTTCTTTCAGGTTTAGTTTTATCTTTGAGACTTTTTAATGGAGAACTGTCACAGCTCCAGCAAGACACTCCTTTGCTTTTTAAAAATTTAATAATAACTCATAAACTTGGATTTTCTGATGTTATTATGCCAGGTAACTCAAAATTTATTTTTACATCAGCTTACCTGTTTTTTATTAGTGAATAAAAAATATTTTAGAAAAGTTAAAAAACTTTTAGGTTTAGTCGTATATTTAGAAAATAGATTTTAACTATCATAATGAATATCATGTTTTGAATTTGATTCTTATGTCCTAGAAGTTGTATTGAATGACATGCTTATGTGAATATTTTATATGTGTATGTGTGATGCAAAATCTTTTAATGTTCAGCTTGGAAATAAATATAAAATAATATCACAGAATTAAATATTATAAACTACAGTTAAAAAGAAAAGCTTGTTTTAAATATTTTGATTCTTTTTGTAAAAAATGTTAATATATTTTAAGTAAATTTTTCTTTAAGGTGATGTGAGAAATGATCTATATTTAACTCTAGAAAAAGGAGATTTTGAGAAAGGGGGAAAGTCAACTGGAAAAAACATTGAAGCAACAATTTTTCTAGTTAATTCAGAAGGGCTTATTCTTGAAGTAAGTATATGTGTCTGAGTGTTATCGTAGAGGGAGTTGTAAAAGTTAATTTAAAAAATTTAATAAAATGGGGAAATAAAATCGTAAAATCTTCTAAATGATCAAAACTATGAATGTATTCTACTTTTCTCTTCTAAAGAAATTTCACAAAAGTAAGGATTTTTCAGATGTTAAAAATGTATGTAATATTTTTCTTTTGATTTGGTCATATAGGATATTGAATTACAATGGCTATAATCCCTTTTAAAGTATTCATTTAGAGTGTAGTAAGTGTCAAAATGTTTCTTCACATTTTGCTACTAATATACACATAACTGTTTAATTTCCATTTGCAATAAAATGTCAAATTCTTGTTAAAAAAGAAAGAGAATTTACAGCAGTAAATTTATGTATTCATTGTTTATTTTCCAAAACTTTTTTCCCTTGAATTTAATAAAAACTGAATGAAAGCATATATTTTATGAGAATAAAAAAAGCATCAGTAATGTCATTCTTTGAATTTTCTAATAATTTCTTTCAACTCGGCATATTTTCATGAAAGTGAGGAAGTATTAGGAAATTCATATTTATTATTTGAAAGTTATGTATCTAGTGAATTAATTTTAAAATGTAAACTAATATTTGCTTAATTTCAAATTTTATTTTTGCAATACATATTTTGTAATTATATTTATATGCATACAATTTCTCTGTTTTTTTTTTTTTAAATTAAAGTCAGTATTTAATTTTAAATGCCATTATTCAGGTTTTTATAAGCTTATAGAAATATGTGTTTTTGATACAGTTTTGCGAAATTATAAATACTTTTATCTTATTTGTCATTTTTGATTCTTCATTCATTATCAGGGATTTAAAATCTACTCTTGATAAATACATTTAATTCTTAGTATATAAAATAATGCTTTTTATTTTATATGAGGTACTCATTGCATTTAGTTTTCAAATTATGCTTTTACTTTTCCTATGTGATAGAATTAAATTTATATACATGTATATTTTAATCAAACATATTTTGCTTTTTAACGTATTAAATGTAAAATTAACTGAATGTTAGTTAAATCTTTCAAAGTATTCAATTTTTCAAATTCGTATGTTAAAATCAATGCATCATATGCTTATTAACTTAAAAGAAAAATACATTTCACTAGAATTTCTTCTTTTAGAATTAGTTTTCAGTTTGTTTTTTTTAAAAAATTCAGTAGCTGTGGTGTCTCCTCCAAAAGGAATTTCTATATTTAAAATTTAACAAATTTTTATTTCTGACACTAAAAGGCTTATAGCACTCCCGGAGAGGCCTACTATTGCTGCTCCCTTGCTATTGATCTTCTACTCTGTGTATAAAAAATTATCTTTCTCCCTCTTCATGGGTGCTATTTTTAGTGCTATGTAACAGAGGCTTCTGTATAATTTCCTTGTGGGGTAGATGGAAATGCTACAGTGGTATATAATGTATTTTAGTTAATAAGTATAAAAACATCAGATTATATTTATATGATTTTATAAAAGTACATACATATTCCTTAATTATTTTCCAAGTATACTTCAACTTTGAACATCAAAATAAGAATACAATTGATTTTTCTTATTTCTGAATTGTCTTTCTAATTTTATATTATTGGGATGGCAAACAGCAGTACACATGTTGTTCTTAAATTCTGAACTTCATTAAACTTTACTATTGCAGTTAAAACTGTTTGGGACTTAGGCATGTCCCCTTACAGAGAGTAAAAAGCTGAATAACAGTTAAAACATGTTTGTCCTTGTAATCAAATGTAATTTTAGAAATTTCAATCTTTCAAATAGTGAAGAATTTTTTGAAATTATTATTAAAAGAATGTTAAAATTCAATAATTTTTTTAAAAAGAAATCTTTTTTATAGAAATGCATTAATCCTGGATCAGGTCATGAAAATATATCAAAGTATCATTCAGTTGTCTTGTATCACAATAACACTCCTCGTTGGGTTGAAATGATCAAAGTAAGTAAAAAAAAAGTCATTTAACATATCTTTTAAAAAATAGATGTAAATGTATTTATTCTTTTGATTGTGTGCTCTATATTTTATGTAAACTATCAATTAATTGTTTATTAGCTAGCTGTGCCTATTGAGAAGTTTGATGGTGCACATGTAAGAATTGAATACAGGCATTGTTCAAGTAAGCCTTTTTTTTATGTGTGTGCAGTATTATTTTAGAAATTTCTGTCTTACTCATATGTGTTTAATATAATTACTTAATAAATGTGTTATTTATAATACAAACATAAAAATTGTTTTAAATGTTGTTTTGTACATTTTTAAATGTAATCAGTAAATTTATGACGTAATTAGTAATTTTAATATTGACTAATCAAATGTGTGTATAAAGCTTAATCAGAGAAAAATAGAATGAAATAGCTATATTTCTATTAATTGCTTAAAAGGCTTATTGCACAGTTATGTTTATTGAAAAATTTTTAGGTATTAACTTGAATAATACTTTACAAGAAAGTTTGTCTGTTCTACAGCTGTTTTTTTAACCATCGGGGGCTTATCATCTTTAGGTAGGTAGAGGCTTCATGAGCTTAAAGGAATCTAGTGATCTTTTTTTCTCCCATGAAGTTTATTGTCTTTGGTAAACATGAGTGACACTCCCCACGATACTCTAGCAATCTTTATCTTATTTTCGACCCACCTTCTTGTCACAATCGGCATCTTTTTTTGGGTTTTTCCATTCATTGGTTTATCTTCTAGTGAATATGGAGGTTATGTCCCTGAGATTCCTGAGTAAAAAAAAAAAAAAAAATGCTGTTAAAGAAAGAGTAGAAAAAAGAAAAGATTATTTTGTTTATATTTAAGTTGATTGTTCCCACTACAATTTTTTTAGTTGTGTTTGGGGTTGACTTCATGGTCTTATAAGTTCAGTTTTATTTTGTTCTTTATGTTTTGGATCGATTTCTTAGGGGATTTTAAAAATAAAAATTTAATTTAGTAACTAAGGTCAATTCAAATTTTTTTTTTATTTGACTTGCATTCTTGTTGTGTGTAGTAATCGGTGCTCGGGGAAAGAGGAGTCTGGGGATCCTATTGTGATCCCTTTGGCCATGCTTCCTCATAGAAGGGTGGTAGGAAAAAACCTTCTGTCAATCAGCTGGTAATTGATACATTGGGTTCTTCTCGAACCCCAAAGGCATTTGTTCAAGGTTAGTTATTCAGTCAGGGGTGCCTCGGGTAAACCTATGGACTCTCACTCCAAAACTGTATTACTATACATCAGTGCCACTTCTGAGTTGAGTACCATTCCTGGCAATTGCTGGAAGACTGTTGGGCTGCTTTGCCTTGTTGGGCTCCTTGGTAGGTGGAGGCACACTAAAGTGAATGTTTACCTCCCAGGGATCCAAAAACTTCTTTGTGCCCTGATGGAGGTCTAAATCCTATAGCCTCCTCTCCCTTTATGGAGGTGGAGTGCCATTTGTCAAGTAAAATAAATAAATCTATACTTGAATTGTCAAACAACTTTAATAATTGTAGAATTTTTGTGATAAAGAAAAATGAAGAATCACTGAAGAGCATCTCTATGATACACATACATTGTGGAAGAAGTAAAAACAGTCAAAAAGCAAAATACAGAAAATATTGTAGTTGAAGTATCCTCTATAAACTCATTATAAAATATGAACACTGATTTTGTTACCATCACTCCACATTTTTCTTTAAATGTATCATGTGATGTCATATCAGAATCAGAACTCTTTATGATGCAGATAATGATATGAAATCTTTGAAAGACCAAAATGTTTGCAATATTCAATCATTAATAATTTGTTGTGATGATCAAATAATTCCTACAAAACACATAATCTCCACCTTCAGTTACCTTACACTTCTAAAGTTCATCAAAATAGCTCACATAAATTGTCCCATTCGATCATATATACACAAATCTTTGTGCTGTTTCAAATGCCACAGGTTTGGGCATTCTGTATTAGTATGCTGTGGTCAACAAACCTGTGCCCGATGTTCCATGTTTGGGCATGAAAGCAGGGACTGCAATTTGGAGTCCATTTATTTGAATTGCAAAGGTGACAAACATGCCTTTTCTTATAAGTGCCCTCAATTCAAGTGGATCATGGAAAAGGAAATCCAGACAAAAAAATAAACTGAAACATTTCATTACCAGAAACCCGAAAAATAGTAAATGAATGCACCCCTACAGTTGGCTCATTTTACACAGAAATAACTCTTGTCTTGCAGGTCTCTAATCCTCCATAAACTGTAGATATTACTGACCAAACTATAGAAATAGAAGCAGAAGTTTGTTGTCATGCAGATCTTCCAAAAAGCTCAAATTGTATTTCAAACCATTGCAGTCTGTATTCATGTTCAAACTCTAAAAACAATATGTACTTTATACCTACCTCTTAACTTTTATATTGACACCACACATGTTAATAACTTCATCAATCAACTTCCTCAGAGATCTGAATGGACATGCATTCTTAGGGGTAGTAAAAAAAAAACCAGAGGTTCACAAATAGAAAAAAATCATTTCAGACGATTTGTGCTTTTTTTAACAATAATCAACCAATTTAATTTCATTCACTTACAAGGACTCTTCATTCAATAGACATAGCGATTTGTATCCCTATCATTTAACCTTTCTGAACATTTTAAATAGGTTCTTGTCCTTACATTAGTGATCACTTCCCATTTATATTGGATTGTAAAAATGTAATCCAACAGAATCTTATGTGAAATAATTGATATGCTTAAGAAATGGCTAATTAATCACTTTTCTCATGCCTTGCAAATCTCACTGATGAAATAGTAAATTCAAATAGTATTGATGAGGTTACATAGGACTTAACTAAAATAATTATTGAAAGTGCAAATGATTTTATCAAAATAACCTCTAACAAACCAAATAAGGAATGCAGAGATGCTCTTAAAAATCAAAGGAGGTCATTTAATATTTCAAATGATATCCTACTCTTGCAAATTTTATTTCATACAAGTAACAGAAAGCAAATTTTAGGAAAATACAATGATGCAACCAAAAAGAATCTTTGTTGAAGACAAAATAACAATACTACTAGTTAACAGTTGCCTGATTGAGTGAAATGTATTTTGGGAGTTTTTACAAATAGACAAATTCCAATTTCAGATTATAATCACCAAATCATTTCATTTCCGAAAGAAATTGCAAACACAAAAGGTTTTACCCTTTTTGCATACTTTGAGTTCAGGTAATCACTCTGAGTTTCCAAAAAATAAAAAAATACAGCTGAAAAGAAGAGAAAGAAATTTAATATCAAGACATAATTTAAATTATAATATTGATTTTTCTTTTCATGAATTACAAGACACTCTTTCTCATACTCATAAATTGTCACCAGTATCAGACAACATAACTTATTAAATGATAAAGCATTTGTTTGAAATTTCTGTATAAAAACCTTTTAAATTTCTATGACAGGATATGGAATGAGCATACTTTTCCTTTTTTATGGAAATATGCAATTATTGTTTCCAATTTTTAAAACCTGGCAAAGATCCAACAGACCCCAAAAATTATTGACCCATAGCCCTCACAAGCTGCCTATGTAAAATGCTAGGGGAAAAAATGGTAAGCGCCAGGCACATGTTCATTTAAGAAAAAAATACTATTTTCTCTCTTTCTGAAAGTGACTTCCAATGACACAGATCTACTGTTGACAACCTAGTTGCTTAAGATACATAGATAAGAGATGCCTTTATATGGAATGAACACCTTGTATACATATATATTTTTATTTTAAAAGGATATATGATCACACTGGTAGTTATGGTGTAGTGAGATATTTATATGATTGTGACTAAGAGGTAACCTGTCAATTTTTTTTTCTTCAAAAATTTGTAGAACAAAGATTTTTTTTTTAATGTTAAAATAGGCCGAACTTCATTGGATGTTTTTATTCAAGAAGAAGGGTTGCCAGAGGGGAATGTTTTTAGTTAATACTTTTCATCCTAAAAATTAATAATATATCAAATATTCCACCTTCTGTTAAACTTTTCATGCATGTTGGCAACCAGCAAATTTCATGTATGGGAAAGAAATGAATTATATTGAATGATAACTTCAACAGACTATAAACAAAATTACTAAATGCACAAATGTAAAGGGTTTCAGCTTCTCTCTGCTAGTGTTCACTTCTCTTGTCAAAGAAGACTTCATCCAGAACCTGAAATTTTTTACATCTTTGTTTGAATAAACATTGTAGATGAGGTTAAATTTGTAGGATTAATTTTTGACTAGAAACTTACATTTCGGTCTCATATCTTACAACTTCAAAAACATTCTGAAAAAGCAATAAACATATGAAAGGTTTTATCTCATACTTCATGGGGTTCCAACCACACATGCTTGTTACATATTTATTACACTCTCATCCATTCCAAATTAGATTAGGGTTGTGTGGTGTATGGCTTTTTATCATCTCCATATAAAAGTTAGTTTTTAGATAGATTATATGTTGCTAAAAAACTATTCATACCTCTATTTCACAGAAGAATACACACTTAAAGTGAGGGCTTTGGAATGTCTAATATCTCAGTGATAAAAGCCATCGAGGAATTTTCACCTTAGCCCAAATAGAATTTTAATTTTAAAAATCCATTTAAAAATTAGACACTTCACCAAAAAAAAAATTCAAATTTTTAATGACTTTTTGCAGAACAATATACTGATTTCATACATATTTACACTGACATTTTTCAGTCACTGAGTAGTGAAGTGAATTGCCTATTACTATTCTTGTGTAGTAGGCAATTCACTTCATTGGTTTTAGCTTCATCCTTCGTGTTCTGTCTTTATAGTGGAGATTTCCACCATTAATAAACCATTGAAAAGCTTGTCAAGTTAATACAATTTTTTTTTTTTTAATTTTATTCTAGGATTCCATGATTGTTTTGCAATCTGTAAATCACTCAAATTATTTCTCTCATCTACTGATTATTGATACACTGAAAAAAAAAAAATTATAACCTTACATCTGAAAACATCCAATCGATATTTTGTTGGATACCTTCTCACATGAATAACAAGGGAAAATGAAGTAGTTCATATTGCTGCTAAACTACTAAATCTACAATATCTCCTTCCATTCCATACTCTGATTATTTAGAATATGTTAAACCAATCCTTCATGACTACTGGTAAGACTAATGGAATCTAGAAGTAGAAAATATACTACATTGTGTAAAATCCATTATTTCTCATTTGCATTCATTAAAATTGCTAAGGCATTTGTGAATCTATCATACAGAACTTTCATGCAAACATGTCTTTTTCAGGGAGCATCTCCCTATGTGTGATCATTGTGTTAAGTCTACAGAACATGAGACACATTTTTACTGAATGTTCCTGCATACAACTATGTTCATTTTAAACATTATACACTGTCTTTAATGAATTTGGTGGGGAAAAATATAGTTTGATATTGAAATTTTAATATATTTTTTTTAAATTTTTCAACTATTTCACCGTGTGATTGGCACATTATGTACCTAAAGGACTCTGTGCCTGAAATCTAGCAATCTGTTTAAATTTGTCTGACTTCAAGGGGGAAAACTCTTACCATAACCTCTTTGCATTTTTATTTATTTTTAATTAGTATTAAACTTTTAAGTCAGATATAGAGTTTCAACCCTTTAAATGTGTTAAAAAAAATTTTCTTTATGTATTTTATGTAATTTTTATTTGATTTAAAAAAAGAACTTGTGGAATTTGCATCAAACATTTGGTGCAATGTAGCCAGATTTAATTCTTGCTCCATAAACCCACATTCATTCTACTTTTTTTAATAAAAAAAAAATGTGTGTGAACTGTTTTACTTTTTTTTTTTGAGATAAAATTTTCTTTCCTAAATTGTTTAGCAAGGGACAAAGAAAAGAAGCTTCTTGGATTTTCCTTTATTCAGTTGATGGATGATAAAGGAACTATACTCAAAAATGGATCGCATGAGCTTTATGTGTATAAGGTAATTGATTTTTTTAATTTTTCTGAAATGCATTTAACTTTTTATTAACTTAATCCTTTTAAAAAAAGTTTCAACATTTTACTGGAGTAACTAAGCATTTTTTAACTGTATAAGATTATTCATTAAATTCTCTATATCTATATGAGTGTAAACTATTCTTATTATAATGATTCTATAATAATTAAATTATACATTAGGAAATTATTTTGAAATTTTAAAAACCCAATATTTAATTTATATTATTAATATTTGATTTATGGTATTAATAGTTTTTTTTAAATAAATAATTTTTTATGATGCCATTTTTTTTTAAAATTACGACTAATTATTATGAAACAAAACTTAAAATGCTCAAAACTTTAAGGTTAAGCATAGTACATTTTACTTGATTTGTCCTCTTAAAAATATGTACATTTCTAACTGCATATTGAGAATTGGGTAAAAATAGTAAGATATATCAAAATTATCTACATATTCTTACTCATTTCAGCATACATAAAGAACAGTTCTCATGTGTGATTGTTGAATGTATATAAATTATTTAACATAGTAATCTTAACATTATGAAAACTGAAAATTTTTATTTCAAATCTTGTATTTTGTTTGTCATGGAATTAAGTGTAGTTCACATCTTTAAATTGTTTACTTTCCATGCGTTATTATTTTGAAATTTATGACATCATGTTTATATTTACTTTAAAAGTTGGGCAAATATGCATCACAGTTTTTTGTAAATCCAAGATTCTTAAGTAATAATTGTATTAATACACTATCAGTCTTGTTACAAAAAATGCTGCCTTCCTGAAATACTTTATCAATCCTCCTCTATTTTCAAACCTTTTTCTTAACCAATATTTATCCCCCCCCCTATTTTTTCTAATATGTATTGTTGGTGCAGCATAACCAGATTTGGCTCTTGCAACATAAATTTCAAATTTCACTCATTCAGTACAAAAGGCTGATAATGAGCTTGTTCTGTACTATTAAAATGAAGACAGTGGAAGTCTTTTCTTAAAAAATGAGTCTGAAGATTTTTTAGATGTTGAAATATTGATTTCCTTTTAGTGTGAAGATGGACCCAAATTACAAGATCCCAGGGCATACTTGAGTCTTCCTAGTGGACCCAAAGAAGGTGGAAGCATTACTCCCAACAGTGTATCCAATAGCAATACCCCTGTTCCTCCTTCACCTCCCCCCTTTCCCAATCCAGCCTCTGGGCAGTTCTTCTCTCGTAGCTCTCGAGAGACGGTACACATCCGAACATTACTGTGCTCTACAAAGCTCACTCAGAATGGTAAATTACCTTTTTTATGAGTAAATAATTGATAATTGTATCATTTCATCTGAAATTTAAATCTAAAATACTTATAAATTTTCTTACTTTTTGAAGAGAAGTGTGTGTTAGATATAACATTTATATCTCACAGGTGATCTTTTGTCTCTATTAAAATGGAAAGCACATCCTGACAGAATTCAGGACACATTACACAAAGTTATGAAACTGAATGGAGAAGAAACAGTCAAGGTAGACTTTAACATTTTTAAACTTAGTTTTAAGCATTCATTTTTTTTTTTTTTTTTTTTTTTTTTTTTTTACCCTTTAAACATATCAGTCTCTTTTGGTTATTGATATTATGATTATTGAAAACAGATTTGGTTATTCATTCAGCTATATGTTTTATCCCAGAAGCAATTTATTTAAAATTGGAATAACATATTTAAACTTTTAACAGAATAATTTTCTATGTGTGTGTGTTTTTAGATAATTAATCATTCATTTATTGGATATTTTATAAAAAAAAAAAAAAAAAATTTAAATCTGTTTCATAAAATGTTAGGATTTTATTATAATACATTGCTAAAAAAATCAAAGAATATTGAAAGTTTTGATAGATATTGTAAGATAAGGAAAAGAGTTCTGAAGGGTCACACATGATCCACAGACCTAGTGTGCTAAGAAATAGTCACTCATGGATGAAAGAACAAAGGCACTGTATTGAGTTTTTGTTACAATATGAAAAATACATAATATATGCATTTAAGAATATCAACCAAAATATGTAATTTCTTAACATGAAATCCATTTAAAAAGGAATAATCCATTTTAAAAAGGAATATAGTTTTCCGTGACAGACAAATGAGTGGAATATCTATTAGGCATAGAGTCGTATCATATTATCAATGAAGGATGTGTAATCTTTTTATGCTGACCACTGTGAGAGTGAGCCAGCAGCTTGAAAAGCAGACCAATGTGAAAGAACAGCTCTAATGAAGTTAATTCAAGTTCATGTACAACAGCTATATGAAGAGTAGCTTCAACCTAGTCTTGCACTTTTGACACTAGTTCCCATTTCTTTTATTTTAGCTGTCAATTCGGCTACTATCTACATTGATGACCCTGATTAAGTTAACTCTTAAGTGGTTACTGCAACTGGTTAAAACAGTCTTGAAAGACCAACTTCATGTTCTGCTAACATAGCCTGCATCTTGTTCTCAAGACAACAACTTACTGGATCAACAACTTATTGTGTAATCTGAGTATTGTCCACTGGCAATTACTGTCTTTCTGATCCTGAATCCCCTCCTGGATTTGTCCAAATTACATTCCAACTGTGACCTACTGGATTCAGCTAGGATTGTTTGCAGACTTCTTAAACCTGTAGATTTCTGGTCCTCAGTGCAGCTACCAGAGTTCTCTGTAACCTTGTACTGGTCTCTCAAACCCTATATTTATTGTCCTAAGCATAGCTTGTCAGACCTTTTTTGTGCTGCATACTCAAATCATTCATTGTCCTCCATACAGCTACTCCGATTTCTCAGTTCTGGACCTTCACCGTCACATTGTACATTATATGGTTACACTCTGGTAACAGTTATATTGCTCTGGTTGGATAAATCCTTCGGTCATGTCATATCCAACCTTCAGTTTCGAGAAGGAGTACTGTGATGTCATGTGATCATTGCACACTGTTTAGGACAATGTGAGCCAGCTGGTGGAGAAGTGGAGTGGCAAAAAAATGTGCATTCAATTCCTTCTGCTATATAAGAAGCACTGGAGTTCTAGGAATGAGAATGTTCAAGGAAGTTTGTTCTCAGTCTTTATTCTTTCTCGTACCTGGTTGAGTTGGTTGCTGATATTTGTTAGCTTTAATTTATTTTAAATGTTTTTTGTTAATAAATTGTTGTTTTTTTTATTTAAATGTCTGGTAGCTGATCTCTTAAACCTTGTGGTATTATCTGTAGTTAATTAGATGACTTTTGCATTTGATGTAACTCACTTTTACTTTCTGTGAAACCATTTACATAGGTAGCAACTTGTCTGCCCAGCATGTTCCAAACATGTTCTATTGTGTTCATGTATGGAGAACATGCTGGTCTCTTCATTCATGTGATGAGGTGCCAGCTCGAGTGGCGTCTTTGTCACTTAATTGAGGCCCAAAATTTCGAGATCTGTTACCAATAGCCCTTGTGTTGCCTCTAAATGTAACATTAATGAACAATCAATCAAAACAACAAGCAACCATTGGCCTTTGCTATCTTCAAACAAAGCTTCTAAATCTTGGAATCACACTTTGTAATACTCTTATGGAGGCTGTAATCATGGCATCACCCTCTTCTAAGCAACCAATAATTCTTCAGATGTCTGTTTCAGGTAAATGATTTCATTTAGACATTGTGCTTACCAATACAAAGCTCTCAAAGCAAAGTCATTATTTATTTTCACTTTTTCCCATTAAACACACTTATCGTTCATTTTATTTCACCATTGCTTACACATATTTTTAGACATTGCAGACAAAATTTGCGTTTCCAATTTTTCTGATGTTTAAAAATTTTTGTTTTTATTCTATTTTTTCGTTATGGTAAAAAAATTTGACTATTATCATTTTTTTTATCACAAAATTAACAATAATTTTTTTTACCAATGCAGTTTCTATTATTTTATTTCATTTTTATATTCATCTATTTGTATTCATGAATTTTTGAGAATTAGTACTGTAAAAGATGTTCGGTAAATATATACAAAACATATGAAATATTTATTATAGTATATTTTAATACTATTTAGTTATGTCCTCATGAAGAATTTGTATGTAAGACTTGTTTGTAATGCTGTTACTTTTCCTTTTTTTACTGCTTTTTGGGAATGTTTTTGCCTGTAGTTTTTTTTTTTAATTGAAGGATATTTACTGTCATAGATTTTTTGCCTCTATTTTTGCATCAAGTATCTGAAGAAACAAAATTAATATAACTGTATTTTTTGTATATGGTAGCTGTAATGGAATTGACAATTACTATGTTAATTTATCTTTATTTTGCTAAGGAGATATTTTGTGTATAATTTGGAATGCATTGTGGGAACTTAAAAGTCTCAGAAATAAGAGCATGCTTTCTATAGTAAAAATTTAAATTTTAAAAATGCAAAATTCCAAAGTAAGGAAAGCATAGTAAAAATAAATTTTTTTTTGTACCATACAAAATAAAAATCTAGTATAATGTTAAAATTACTAAACAGTTAATGCATTCATAAGTTAATTCAATCTTATTTTTATCGTATTGGTTAATTATTTCGTTTTTGAAGGAAGATTCTCAGATTACTTTATTGTGGTTTTATTGCCACTAACTCTCATCTTGCTCTTAGAAGGATGTTAATGAACTATCAATTAACCAGTTTTATTGATTGTATTTCTAAATCACTATTCAATGACTTTAAATATTGAAGGACAGGCTTTTAGTTTAAGAGCGAGTTTCGGTGTTTACATTTACTTCTTTTACTGAGATTGATTGAATTTGAAAATTGACAATTGTTTTTTTTTCCCCCATTTCTGCAATTTTTATAGTTAATTTTCCATATTTTTTATTTTACTCCAATGATTACTATTAAAAATTATCATTTTTGAGTTATTCCTCTTTAAGTATTTGCTCATTAAAATAAAATTATGATCAACTGTTTTTTCATTTCTGCAATTTTTATAATAACTTTTCCATGTTGTTTTGTATTACTCCAGTGATTACTATTAAAAATGTATCATTGTTGAGTTATTACTGTTTAAGTGTTTTCTGATTAAGATAAAATTATGATCAACTAGTGTGCTAAAATCAACAAGTTTTTCTTCCATTGTGATAAAATGTTCTAGACTGTCGGTTCTCGTCCAGATTGCCCCCTCCCTCCGGGTCTGTGGGAGGAGGGTGAACTTGTTATGTTTTGGATGTTGGGGAGAGGAGGATATGATTATGTTTTTGTATTCAAACTTAATTTTAAAAAACTTCCAAATAAATGTATTAAATGGATTATCCAATTTAACCCATTTGTACCAGTAATGAAACAAACTTATGTGACAGCTCTGGAACTAATAAATTTATCCGCTACATTTCCCAGGTCTTATCTTTTTTTCAACACTGATTATTGTGTTTCATTGTACAAAAGAAAGCAAAAAGAAGCAGGAGTTTGATATTTTGCTTCAAGGTAATAGGTGATAGTTTCATCTTTGTATGTGTTGATACAAAATAACTTTCAAACTTTATGTCATGAAAATGTCAGGAAATACAGTGAGATGAGACTCCCTTGTGCAATTCTTAGAATGAGGAGAGGAAATAGTCCAAAGCAAATATAAAGTCTTATTTCACCATTGAGAAAAGATTAATATAGGCAGGATAGCCTTGAAGAACTCAACTGTTTTGACTGATCTTAACTACTACAGTAGGCATGTGTTAAGCGTCCTCTTAGTATAAATGTTTTATTTGACTTTTGCTGGTTTTCATTCACTTCATTTCTGTTTTTTCCCTAGTTACAATTTACTTTCATTGTTTATTTGGCCAATCAGTTAGGGACTTGCACTTATTAGCTCTTTATTGTAAATTACTAATTTTGAGAAATAGTAATCTTTCTCTCATATTTTGCTACTGCAGCGACTCTCTTAGAAGTTAAAAGGCCTTACTCAACCAGCCCGATGAGATATCTTTTCGGCTTGATTGGTAAGCCCGTCAACTTCGGACCCCTTGGTCCAGGGTTCGAATCAATGCTGCCGCTTCTCGATCGCCATCCTATACCGATCGCCGTAAACTTGAAGAAAAATTCAGAAGGTATCAAAAGTTTTCACAAGGAAACTTCAACATCTTCAGCCAACTCATCAATTCATTATCTCACTGTATCATTACTTAATGAGATATTTTTTGTTACATTGGACATGGCTGGATGGTGTAAAACCATTTTTAATACTTCCTTGATAACTGACAGCATCGACTCTTCACCAATGATATTAGCTTTTTCCCATTTAGCTATTAATTTTGATATATTATGTTGCTAAATCATCATTACATTTTTGTGATGAGGTTGCTAATAAGCTTGAAATCGATGCAGCTATCAGAAACTTTGCCCTGATGTTCATAAAAAACGGCAAATCTTTTAATTTGTTTGTCAAGATGAATGTTTTGCAGAAGCTCCTGAAAGCAAGATGGTTTCATTGCTTCATTAGATAATACTTTGTTACAAGATAAGCACATAAGTAGTTACGAGTTCGACAGCACATTCACAGATCAATACACACATATCCGAACTTCAAGTATGTGGCATTGATTTGAGAAGACTTCTTTTTGTCAACCAACATAATTCGCTGCAAGTTAATGAATCAACCTTGCCAAGTGATGAGGCTTTATTGTTGGGTGCATCCAGTTTGTAACAGAAGGAAATAGTATTGAAGAGATGCTTTTTACTAGAAGCTTGATTGCAAATACTAAAGATAATCCATAATTCTGAAAAATATTATTTTAAAGAAAAAATTATTTCTCTTGTGAACATTTTTTCTGTTGTCACTGATGGAGCTTCAGCAATAGAGGGTCATCATTATAGGTTCATTGCCCTTTTCTAGAGGAAGATACCAGGTATTTTAGCTGTTAACTGCATGGTTCACAGACAGCATATAGTGGCAAAAAGACTCAGTGACCTTACATCAGTCATTACAATATGTCAATTCTGCTGTGAACAAAATTTGCTGTAATGCTCTCAACAATCAGTCAGGTGGCTTTTTAAGTACCACGATAAAGAATTCATTTGCTTGTTTGTGCACATCGAGGTTCACAGAATCTCAAATGTACCTGCCTTGATAGGTTTTGGAATCTTTTTGACTCTTTGAGTTTCTCGAAGAGAAGAATGTAGCTCTGAGAGACAGACTGCTAAATTTTAAGATCAATGTTGCTTACATGACTGATTTATTTGCAAAATTTATTCGGAACTTTAAGGTGGTAGGCTCGATTTTATCATAACAAAATTTGTTATTTCTGCCTTCCTAAATTCACTCTGTGGATGCAGAATTTTGGTTACATCGAGTTTAGCCAATTTCAAATTTTGTCATATCTGCATAAGAACACTGAAATCCCTTTCGATGTTATTCTAAGTTTACTGTCTACACCTTGAGTCTGAGCAAAAGTATTTTTCTGACAGTTTTGAGGATATTTTGTCCTTGGAAGTTATTCAATGAGTCATAAACCCTTTTGTGAATATTGAGACAGCACAGGCTCAGATTCAGAAAGAATTAGTCAAGCTTTCAACTAATGAAACTTTGAAATCCAGCTTTCAGAATGGTGATCATCTCCTAAAATATTGGCTTCAAGGTCTCATCACTCATCTCTACTGGAGACTGTGAATTATTATCAAAAATTTTTTAATTGCCTTCCCTTCCTTCTACCTCACCCAGTGAGTATTCAATGCAGTGTTGGATCTGCTTGCAAAAAAGAGGGGTTGATTCCAAATCGTGCAAAGAGGGGACTTGGCCTTCATGTCACTAAAAGTATTGAACTGAATGATCATCAATTGACTCTGAACCACCATCAAGTACTATTATCCCACTGAATTCAGTACTTGATCGTGTCATTGATTCTGCGGCCACGGTAGCCTAGTGGTCATGGTTTCGGATTCGTGGCCGGCGGTTTTGGTTCAGTCGAGGGTTCGATCCTTGGCCGCTAAAGACTCGCCTTGTAGCCAGGGCTGATGCACGTTAAATCTATCAGGGCCCAAAGTCCTCCTGTTGGTGTGGTGTGGAAGTTCGGAGAAGAGGTGCCAGCTCATGTGTTGTCCTCGTTACTTGACCGTGGTTCAAAATTACGAGGTCCGTCGCCAATAGCCCCCGTGTTGCTTCTAGTGTGACGTTAATAAAACTAAACTAAACTTCGTTGATTCTGCTTTTTAGTATAATTTTTTTTTTTTGCTGTTTTTTAATCATCTAATTAAGAATAAATTTTTTTTTTTTTTTTTTTGCATTAGTCATTTTAATATTAACAACAGTTTTAGACCGCAGTAAACTGCAACAGCAAAAGTATTGAGTGAAACTAAATGTGAAGGTAAGTGTGTCAAATAAAAAGATTTAAATCTCAAGAAAACTATTTATAATTTTGCCTTTTATAATTCAGTAAACCCCCTTCTTCCCATAGCATAAATTATGGAATTTTTGCTAGGAGGGCATTGAAGTTTTTTTTACTCCTGGGGGGGAGGTGCAGCAGCTTTCATAAGGTTTAAAATAACTGTTCTAGATAATTTAAAAATAAATACTTTATATACTCATATATATATATATATATATATATATATATATATATATATATATAAATTTGTATATTTGGAGAGTAACTTTGTAATATTAAGAAGTGATTGTAAGTTTATGTAAGTGATGAAGATGAGGTGATCTGTTATCTTAGTCTAATGTTGTTCTCATTCCTTGATTATGGCTTAAAATTATGAGATTTGATTCCAGCAACCCTGCACTGCTATAATGTAACATTAATTTGGAACTAAAAAATTAATTTTAATGAAGATTTTCTTTTCACTTTTCACAAATTCTTTTTAATTTTGTCATTTTTTTCTCTTCAACAGAACACTTGCAGTTATTTTCTTTTAAAATTAATTGGGTTGAAACAGATAACCCTGTATAAACTTCTGACATCATCAAATGATTTTTTTTTTAAGATAACTTGTTTTTCAAGGCTTATAATTTTATTTTGTTCTCTGATAATGATGTTCATTACTATTTTGCTACGTTTATTTAATGATACTTCATTTGAAACTGGTTTATACTTTTTTTTTATTCAATGTATGTTTCTAATTTTATTCTAATAATTAGTGAATTTAATTATTAATTTTCCTTTTAAAAATAGTTTTTGCAAGACATCCTAGATGCTCTCTTTTCTATGTTTTCTACTGGAGATGGAAATTCGACTTCTAATTCAGGACTTGTTTTTAAAGTATTAGTAAGTGAATTTTATTTTAGTTGTTTATTTTCTGTCAATTAGTTACTCGAAAGGTTACTTTCAGTTAAAATTGATTTTTTTTTAAACTCAAAGTTTATAATAATTTTGTAGTGAATAACATAAAATAGTTAATTTAGTCAATTCAAATTATTTCAAGCTTATTACTTATGATATATGAAAAAGGATGTTCTGCTGCTTTGTTTTAACTATAAAAAAAAAGACTGAAAATCTCTATATATATTTTAGGGACATATCAATTTAATTTATTGTTGAATATTGGGAATAATTCATTTTGAGTAGTGTCTAATTGCTATTTCATTGACTTTCATCTGAATGATATTTTTAAATTATGTTTAATCTTGTCCTAAGACTTGTTAAATCACTTTTTTTTTTCTTCACGTTTATTTCTATATTGACAAAATTACAGATAAATATGTTTACTATTCTATCAGATGAGCATCTACAGTCATAAAAAAAAAAGATGTCTTTAATGACATTTGCAATTTTTATGGTTGCTGGATAAAGTTTGTCATTTTTAATTACTGAAAGGAGTTAAACTATAATGTCACACAAGATTAATTAATTATATAAACATAGTTAATTCGAAAATAATTTTCATATTGTAAATATCTGAGTTTTTCTGCATGAATCTTTTTTTTTCCCCCATCTTTGTAATTAGTCCAAATTTCAAAATTCTACAAAAAAAAAAAAAAAAAAAAAACCTCAAGTTATGATTTAAAAATATTTCCCTCAATATTAGTTTAATGCCTCTAATATTTCATTGCATAAAAATTTCTTTTAAGCTCTTTTTCAGAGATGTTTACACTAATTAATAAATATTTTTTCAATTTTTAAAATACATCTGAGTTGAAAAAAATGTGTATTCTTGTTTTTAACCCCAAATCCAAAGTTCCATGAAAATATTTCAAATATTCAGAATAAAAGTCCAAACTCTAAAGATATACCATCTCTTAAATTTAAATAACCCCCTGTTTCAGTTAACAGTTTTTAGTCATAGAAGCATTAATCATAGAGTTTGAAAATGGAAAAATATTAGTGATCTGTTTTAATTTTGCTCTAACATTAATAGGGGGGAAAAAAACTTTATTGTAATTTAAAAAATAATATTAAAATAAAAATTAAGAAGCAAAAATTTTGCTAAAAGATTGTGTTCAGTGAGAAACAAACATTTTATGGATTGTTTGAAGTAATCTTAAACATGGTCTTTTCACCCAATTTGAAATTTCTGGTGGTTGGATTTTAATTGACTTCATATGTTTATAATGGCAGGTTTCAAGAATCATTCAAATATCTTTTGTTGTACTAATGATAGAACAACAAATGAAATAAAACTGACTGAAAAGTATTACAGTTTTCTTAATTATAATATTATGTGTAATTTTATGGAGATGAAAATAGTTAACTGCAATTTGTAATAAAATGAAAATATATAATCTTAATGTCTAAATTATGTAATTGAATGTATTAAAACCCTATATTGGAGAAGTGGTAATGTTGTAAAGATTTGCTATAACACATCAATCAATAACTCCCGAGACTAACATTGAAAACAACATTTTTTTTGCAAAATTTTTTTTTATTCATCAACATAACACCTTTTGTTAATCACCTTTTAGGGTGATACAATCGTTCCAACGCTTTTCCTAATCTTTTTTTTTTTTTTTTTTTTGCGCAAGAAATCTTTTTTGTTGCGAGTAAATAGCGATAAACAACTTTCTGAATCATCGACTCGTTGCTGTTTTTGTTCCATCGAAAGCAATCGCGGCACCCACTTGGAAAAAACCTTTTTCACTTCACTTCAAAAAACCTTTTTCAGTAAACACACTTCCATATGATATCTGTGTCATCTCAGCAATCTCACGGAGCTTCACTTTACGATCTTTCATTAGAATTTTTGTCACTTCACTCACATTTTCCGGTGTAACAGCTTCCACAGGTCTACCCGAGCGTTCCGTGTCATTTGTGTCGGTACGACCACGTTTAAACTCGGCAAACCACCGACAAATCGTTGCTTTTGATGGACAAGAGTCCGGGTAACATTTTTCAATCCATTGTTTCGCTTGCACGGTGTTTTTACCCATTAAAAAACAATGTTTTATCAGAACACGAAACTTGGTTTTTTCCATTTTTAAACATACTACAAAACGACTTTACTCCAACCTCGATAACTCAGCTGTTTCTGGTCCAATCGACTTAAAATTTTAACACGTTTCAAGCAAAGGTTAGTACTCTAGAAAGACCTGGTTACTGGTTTACTACGAGCGCCATCTCTGGGTTAGTCTCGGGAGTTATTGATTGATGTGTTACATCTACTATGCAAATTTGCACTAATACTTTCCCCCCCCTCTAAATGTACACTCCAGTTTAAATGTATCACTATGTCTTTATAAATTTCACACAAATGTGTCACTTCTCAAATGTCCACTTTGGAAAGACCAACATAGCACTTCCTCTTTTAATATCTCTTAAATTTCCTGGCCTTTAAGTCTCTTAGCTTCCATGATGATATGTAAATAAAATTATAAACTTCTTTACAGGCTGCCATTGATTTATCAGTTCTTGACATGGAACAAGAATAAACTTTCTCAATGACTTTACAACATTGTTGAAAACTATCTATTAGAAAGTTGATCTCATTAATAAGTTGATGATATTTCATGGCGACGTTTAGAATTTCAAAGCTCAATATTCTCTTCTACTCTTTTGTGGTAGAAGGGTAAAACATTGTATTACTCGTGTACTGAGTTCCAATTGTTAATGGGGAGAGGATTTTGTTTCTATTTTGTAAGCAGTATCACCTGACAAATGATTGAAATCAATAAAATCATTGCACTAAACAAACTTCTGAATGTGTATTGAATGGTAAATGAGTTTTTATATAACATTTTCTTCCAAAGACAGTTTATAAGGATCTGTGTACTGTGAATCAACTATATATAACATTCCATCCCACTAACTCAAGTACATGTATCTATCCTTTAATTATCTTTTGAATCATATTGAAAATAATGAAATTTATAGATATGTGTTTTTTGACCACAGTACTAAATAATTTCACTGAATTTGCAATCAATACTTAAGTATTAAATATAATTTTAAGTTAATTTTTATGATAATATAACTCTTTCTTTGACATGGATCTAATAATTTTGCTATAATATATCAATTATGATATTTAATTGTAAATGTTTCAAAAATTTCAATATTGCTAAAAAAAAATAGTATATAAACTCACCTACTCACAGACACATACAGTATATAAACTCACCCACTGTGTGTGCATACAAAATTTTTATGAATTGCTATGTGTAATCAAAATTAAATTGAATCTCATTTTGTTTATTAAAGGTTCATATTTTAAGCCTGTTGGAAGACAATAAATTTGAGCATTTTAAACCAGTGATGGATGCATACATAACTGGACATTTTGCTGCTGCATTAGTATATAAGTATGTAGGTTATTATTTTTAGATGAGAAATATATTTTACAATTGGAATATTTTGTGATGCATTTTTTTTTCATTTATTTTTTGCTTCCTTTCATTTTTCATTCATTATTTTTATATTATGATCTATCTAGGGGATTAATAAGCTGTGTAAAGCATTGTGCTGATTTGGTACGAGATGCTGATAAACAAGATGCCATTCAAAAATGCTTTCGGTCCTTGGAATATATTTTTAAATTTATAATACAATCAAGAATTTTATTTGCTAGGTAAGCTAGAAACAGACATTTTCATATATATAATCAAATAATGTCCATGTAAAATATATTCATTTCTGGCTATTTCCGCTAAATTTATATAGATCTTTAATAAGGTATTTATTTAATACTTTTTGGTAAAATATGTAAAAAGATTGAATATTCTATGCTTTTATTTCAGTATTTATTATGTAATGATTTATGTATATGATATGTTTCATGACATACATTCTCATAGGGCAACTGGTGATCAAAGTGAAGAGGCTTTTAAGGCTGATCTCTATTCCCTTTTCAATTCATTTAATCGTATGTTAGCAATCAATCATGACCTTATCATTTTGCCAACACAAGTATGTATAATATTTTATCATTAAACTTAAATGGTTTTTTTTATTAGACCAGAAAAGTGAGAGATCATCAGATTCATGAATTATGACTATTCAATGGCTTTTGATTTCTTGTTTAAATTCTTTTTTTCCCCCATTTTATTTGCTTTTATTACATTATGTTTCTTGGAGCAAAAATACTTTTGAATGAATTTTTGTTTTTATGGAAAGATTCACTGTTGATCTTTTTTTCTTGTTTAAAGATTTCTTTATTATTTTATGTATGGAAAAATTGCCTTAATTGTAGGTTAATCATTTGATTTTTTAAAAATGTTGCTATCTGGATATTTATTACAAATTAATATTATATAAAATGCATTGAACTGTTTAAGAAAATGATTCCAAAAATGATTTTCTCATTATATATCTATGTAATAAATATCAGATATTGCTATGTCTTGTGATTATTGTGATTAAAAATTTATCATAATTATATAATTTGAATAAATAAACATAACTGAAATAAATTAATATTGAAAATGTAATTCATCACATATATTAAATAAGTATTTTGATGTACTCTAAATGTGTATTTATATATGATAAAATAAACAAGTAATTACAGAGAAAATAATACAGGAAGCAGAAACTGAAGTTTCTCATAGGTCTTTGTAAAAGTATTTTATATTGACTATTTTATATAAAGTTTTCTCTTCTTTTCTTTTTTTTATTTGTCAGATTGCTTTGGTGTCAAGTTTTGGCCAAATATATGTGCAGCTTTTGAATGTTTTACTAGTTCAGGAAGTGGCCAAAATAGTGAAGTTGACAATTGATTGTTTACCTCCTGAACCAAATGTAGCTTTAGTCCAAGCCAAATTGCGATGTATTCATGACACTGTGAAAAGTGAAATATTTCAAAACATTGGTAAATTTCTGTTTATTACGCATATGTACAATGCAGATATCCAATATAAAAAAAACATGCAGAATTTTTATGTGATCTTCATCTCTTGGAAAAAGAATTGAGTATAATAATCTCTTTTTATACCAAAATAAAAAATGAAAATCATTTTAAAATTCTAAAAAGAAATTGTAAAGTTTTGACCATGTGTTATATTTATAAGCAATTATTTTAATTATCATAACTTACTATAATTTTTTAACTTACTATAATTTTACTGTGGCATTTTGTGTAATTGTTCTTAAATTGGTAACTAAAGATGAGTTATATGTTTGTATTTCTTGATGATTATAATTGTTATCCTGTATCTTTTTTTTAAGTTCTTAACACAATATAAATGCTATTAAAATTTTATTACTTTTATTTCTTCTTTTCTGTTGATTGGGACTCATAAACTCAGTGTATTATAATTTGAAGATAAAAATATTCTCATAGTATTTTTCTCTTATAATTTTAGTTTGAATTAATGTTTTCATTTAATTTTTAAGTTTTTGTAATGTCTACAATACCTCCTTAAATTATTGTCTTATTTCTTATGTTTGTTATACTAATTTAATTTCTTCAATATTCTTAGAAGTCAACTTTTTTAACTGCTACAACAGAAGATAATTATTTATATAAATTTACATATTTTTCCTCTTTAGATTCCAGAGTAGAGCTATTTGAAGTCTTCACAAGGCACTTAAAGAAACACATGTTGCAGCAACAGGAACTTACCATGTGTGCCACTATTCTTGGTGACATGCTAACATACTTGCATCATGAACGTACAAAGAACACTCAGAAACACCATGCAGTCAGCAATGTTGTAAGCCGTGAAGTGGAAATCTTAGTGCTGGTTCTGCTTGAAACTCTTATTTACTGTGTTAAAGGCATGGATCGCTCATCACCAGTAATGGTAAATTAATATAACTTCTTTGTTGTTATTGTATTCTTGATAGCATTTTAAGCAGCTGCTGTTAATGTATTTGTTGCTAATATGTTTTATCAGATCTGTGACATTGAACTTTATTTAATTTTGGTTTTTAATTATTGCTATATTAGTATTATTGCAATATTTGTATTGTATTCTGTTGTGTAAAGAAAATATAAGGTCTAATGCATCTTATCTATTGATTTTTATGCAAAGGTATGAGAAAAAAATTCTGTTAAATTATATATTTTTTAATATAGTGTGAACTTAGAAAATAAGAGTGAAAAAAACTATCTCTTTCATTTTTATTGTTTATTATTATTTTTGTTAAATCAATTATTAACTTTGATTCCATTCATTAGAACATGTTCTACTAGTCTTTTAGTGATTTGATCTTCTCAAATCTCTCATTCTGTGCAGTCAATAATGCTTGGTTGAATAACTGAAGATGAGTTGCAAGGACAAGCTGAAAAGGTTTCGAGTCTTCTTGCAGAAATCATGTTTTAAGGTTCTAACTTCTAAACTTGTTGAAGTAGTTGTAAATAGGGTTAAATTTGTAAGTCTAATAAACTTGTCTAAACTTATAAATAGGATTGAATTTTCAAACCATAAAGTCATAGATCACTCTATAGAATTTTACAAATGATATAGGAGACTGATCATGCTATAGGTTTTTTTTTTTTTTGTTTATTTAAGAATGTATTTCTATGGTAGTATATCTTTATTTGTGGTTATGATTAGCTTTCTACCTTGCTTTGCCCGATTATTGACTATTTCATTACCATGTGAAAGTATGTTCCTGAATACAAAAGTGTCGTCTGCAAAACTGTTTCATTGCCTTATATTTTTTTGAGTCTTTAGATTTTAAGCTTGTCCAACTTAATGGGGGGGGGGGCAACTGCAACTTATTTGTATTTTTTATAAAATTGGGTTTTTATGCCATATTTAATATTTTAACCTCCATATTTAATATTTTAACCTTAACATTTTACATTATATTTTATTTGTCTTTGTATTTTATCTATCATTTTTTTCAAATGTTTTTAAAAAAATTGTCATATATAAACTAAGTTTGGCTCATTATAATCAAATTTAGCTCATGTGCATTAATCACGGCATTCATTCACTAACTTTTTTGCCGTTTCAGATTTTTTTAATTGTTATAGAACAATTTTGAATTACATTTAAAGGGCTTGAATTACCTCAGATAATAATTATCTTTTTGTGTTATGGGCTTCCTTTCCATTAATTCCAATAGAAAAGTAATGAGGCATTTGTTGCATAATTGAAGTGAAAGACAGGGAAATTGTTATTTTAGGGAATGTTGTCATTTCAATGTTCTTATTCTAATTCTGTTTCAGGGTCCACTTGTAGCCTGTTTAGTTGCACTGTTGCGGCTAATGGAAGATCAGCACTACAATCATTTGTGGGAAAAGTTTGGCAATGTGCGTCAAAGACGAGACAGGAGACAGCTAAAAGAATTCTTGCTTAGTGTTTTCATTGTCTTCCATAATTTTGTAAAGCAGGATATTTTCCCATCTGACTGGGTTGTGATGCGAATGCTTACAAATCAGTTAGTATTGTTTTTGTTAGTAATAGGATAAAAATATATATTTTTTTTATGCCTCTTACATTTTAAATTGGTACCTGAAATAAACTGCATAATTTTAGGGGGAAATTTAAGCATTCTTAAAATTACAATATACATTTTCTCTTAAGTTAAAAAAAAATCTTTCTGCTTACTCTGTTATCTCCCATGTTTAAAGCTTGCCTGTAGAGGGCCTTCTTTTTGTAAAGGGTGAGTGTAAGAGGTCACTTTCAAACAATATAAACATTCCTAAATTAGTTGTAGTAATTAAAGTAGCCAAAATTAAGAAATAATAAGTTTAATTAATGATGAATACTACAAAGAAGATTTTGCAGAAGGATTTCTTGAGAGGATTATTTAAAGATAGGATCAAAATGGAAGAAAGAGAAGTAAGTCATAGGCATCGGCAAAAAGAAACTGAAGAAATGAATAAACAAAGAGATGAAGAAAGAAGTCTTATACTAGAAAATTTAAAGCTGGATTATGAATTGAGAAAAAAGGATCAGAAGTTATCCAGAATCCTGGAACCAAATGAAATGTTAACATAGGACATTCAGGAACAAGAAGCCATTAACAGAGGGGAGAAAAAGCATTATTAGTACTAGCGATGTAACTTAAAGGCCAGAAAAATTAAATTCTAATCTGTTAAAAATTGACTGTAAAAAATCTGAAAAAATTCTAATCTGTTAAAAACTGACTGTAAAAAATCTGAAAAAAATTCTAATCTGTAAAAAATCTGAAACCTGAAAAGAAACAATTGAAGAAAAAGCTGGAATATTGTGAAAAGAAAAAGCTAATAAGAGAGAAAAAAGATTTGAAGAGATTAGCCAATTTTTAAGAACAAAAGAGAATGAAAGCAAAAGTGTATAGGGGAAAATACAGAAAAGAATGGAAAAGATGGGCAGCAATGATGTCAAGAAGAATGGACTCATTTAGAAAGACAAAAATTAATTGAAGTTCAGAAAGTCAACGAGAAAAATTTTAAAGGATGGTACGAGAGAAAATATTCCCATTGAAGGAAAGAAGAAAGCAGACGAAGTGTTCCTGGAGATTAACTCCATACCAAATCCAATGCAGTTGGAAGAAGGGAAGATTTTACAACAAATAATTAGGTGGATAGAAAGTTTCAACTGTATTGGAAAAAGATAAATTTTAAAGTGCAGGGAACGATTCTACTGCATTGGAAGAAATGTCTCAAAATATATCCAATACTTTTTGAAAAGAAAGAAAAAAACACCACATCAAAATGAAGAGTTTCACCCAAGGAAGGAAAAACAGTAAAGCGGACATGTGACAAGATTTAGAGACCATGAGTCTATGCGCCTCATTACAGAAAAATTTATTCAGAGACTTTTAACAAAGGGAAAAGAAATGAATAATGGTGAGAGTCCTCCTCTCTATAGAAGGGAGATAGGTGATAATCCTGTTTGACCTTGAGGTGGGAATGTATACAGCCCAAGAAAAGGTGCCACTCCTACAATGAAGAAGGGAAACCACCTGCCCAATTAAGGTAAAGAATCCCCTCACCATGGTCAATAAAGATCATTACAAGGAGGATGTCTTGAATTGAAGAGCTCCAACCATGTTATTGATTTTAAAGAACCTGTGGTTTTCGAAAAGGAACAGGTTATGTCGATGACAAAAACATTTCCAGTTTTATGACAGCAGCTGTGAAAAAAAAAAAAAACGTAATCAACACCACAAGCCAGGAACTCAAAAAGACAATTACAGTCCACGGCTGGAAAAAAAAGGGGGAAAGCAAGAATCAGTTGAGAGAATTTGGTTTTTTATTTTTCTTTGCACAGGGACTATTTTAAATAGAGACAAAAATAAAGACTTTAATTTTTAGGACTGTATATTTATTTATTTTTATGTGATTCATTAGGAAAATTATTTCATTTTCATTTGTCTTGTATTAATTTTGCAGTCTTTATCTGAATTAAATATTTGTTAAGAATTCATGAATTCTTAACAGATATTGAATTATTTGTCTCATGGAACATTTGCATACTTTTCAAAACTGAGAACTTAAGGAATTTTTTTTAAATGTGATTATTTTTAAAGGGTATTTTATTAATTGTATTTTGGATAACAGGATAAGTAATTTAAACATATCAATAAGGTTTTGTTTTGATTTTATTATTTGAAACTAGAGATTATTTATTTTTTATAAGGATTCTTAGAATTGTGTTTTAATGATTGTGTTATGTTTAAGAATTTTTTCTATGCAAATGAGAATTAATGTTTTGAACTTTGTGAAAGAAGGAAAGGGAAAAAATTTAATACTTAGAAATGTGTAAATTGTTGTTTTTGAGGATACAAATTTTCAATGTTTTGAAATATGAAATAAGTAATTTTTTTGTAAGATACAAGTTTTATTTTTTTAAAAAATATTTATATGACAATTGATATTTGAAAGATATAGGTTTGACACTTTGAAGTAGGATAATTAAATTATAAGAATATGATCTTAATATTTTTATATGTATATCATCATAATGTTTCAAAATATGAGTTGACATTTTGAAGTAAGATAATTAATGATTATGTAACCGGATGTGTGAATATGAATATTTGACGTTTTTAATTGTATAGGGTATTTGTATTGATATTTGATATTTTAAATGTTTGAGGAATTTAACTATTGATATTTTTTGTGTATGATAATTAATGGTTTTAAAGTGTATCAATTATTAATGATTTTAAAGTGTAACTATTTTAATGCTTTGAAGTGCTTTAAGTAAGATTTTATTTTGAGGAATTTAGTAATATCATTCAATGTTACCGGTCAAGTTAATATTTAATACTTATGATGTATTTTGTTAAGTGTAAACTTGTACAATTGGGACAATTGTAGTATCAGCATTGACTGAATGTTATCTCCTGTGCTTAAAGCCATCTTGTAGAGGGTGTTTTTTGTAAAGGGGGTGAGGGTAAGATGCCACTATTCCAATCCCTTCAAATAAGATCAGAAAGAGTCTTTGAGCGGAGCACTTGTAGACAAGAGAGTTGACTCTTGAGAAAGTTGTTGAAATTTGTTGCTGGGTGATTGAGAGCTAAAGGTAATCTGCACTGATCACCAAGGTAACATGAAATGTTTTGAAATAATAAAGGAACTGTTATTGTTACTAATAAAGTGTGACTGACCTCATCTGAAGTTTAAGGATAAAATAGCTAAGGAAGCTAAAAGAAAAGGAAATAACAATCAGGATATTGTTAATTAAAAAGTTATTACTAAGAAAATAAGGAATGAGAGTTAGTTAGAAAGAATCAAGGTATTGTTAGTGAGACTAAGTTATAAGTGAAAAGTAAAGAAAAAAGTAGTTTAGCAAAAAAGTGGAAAGTGTTTAAATATTTAAGTTCTATAAAAGTATAAATTAAAATATTATACTTTTGTAGAACTTATATCTTATAATAATAATAATAATAAAAAACAATAAGTAATTTAAGAATTTTTTAACAGCTCTGATTGAATTATGATGGGAATTTTAAATTTAGTTTTTTGTTATAAATAGGATATGATGAAAACTTTTTTGTAAAAAAAACTTCAATCTGAGTAGTGGAGAAGAATGTGTTTAATTTTTGTTAAAACTTTGTTAGTATTTTATTCTAAATGTTTTCTTATAGCTTATAAAAATTATTTGGTTCAGCGAAAGAAGAATTAAAATGCCCACATTTTCCTGTATCATTGTCTGATTTGTGTTTCATATTTGTTAAATAGATTTCTGTCTATTGATAATGCATTTAATATTTTGCTACAGAATTTTTTGGGAATTTAAATTAAAAAGAATGGTGTACACATGAATGTATTCCATCATTTGTTGCAAAAAATTTTTTGAAATAAAATTTTATTTAAGTTTCTTATATAATATTTCCAACTTTTTAATCGTTTAATTAATAACCACTATTCTATTAAATTGTGAAAAATAACCACTCTGGGAGCAATATAAAACAAATCTGATAATTTCATGTTCAATTACAATGTATGGGCTAAAATGTTATTGCTTTATTATTTATATAATTTTTTATTAATCTGTAATATTATCTAACATTTTTTTCTCTAACTAGTGTAATCCTTTGTGCCCTGCAAGAATTCTCTCAGCCTTTAACAGTAGATTTTTTAGATGGACTTGATTTTGATGAACAAGTAAACAAATAAGTATTATTCTTTACATACTGTATATTTTTAATGAATTATTGGCTGATGCTAATAGTACAAACAATTTTTATTATAAGATTTCTTATGAGAAAAGTATGAAGTAGATGGAATAAATTATATCGGATGTTAAAACTTATTTTGTTTAATTTTTTGCTTTAAAAAATCTTTTGAAAGTAACATGATTTTATTTTCTTATTATTACTCTTTTTATTTTTGATGATAAAAATTGAAAAATTTTATTAATTTGTCATCAAAATCTTTCATAAAATATTAGCAGTGTTGATTATGAAAATTTAAAGGTAATTAAATATTTAAAAGTTCTTTTATTGTTATTATATTATCTTCACCTTAGTAAGAACATTTTTTTTTTGTTAGGCTTTGAATGAGTGAAGACACACTGGATAGAATGTTAAAAAACCTCCATAGATACAAAAATTTCTTCGTGCCCTGATGGTGGCCTAATTCCATAAACCTCCTCTCCCCATGTGGAGTTGGAGCTCTGTTTGCTCAATGAAACCTTCCAATCCTCTTTAAACAAGTTGCAACCTGATGAATTGTTGAAAAATATTGAAAACTATAGTTGTGTTTGTATTAAAGAAAGCAGAATAATCTCTTAAAAATGTATCAGCAATCCTCATATATAAAAACTTTAATAGGAATGGTATAAGAAAACAAAATACACTGGCAGTATTTTAGTAGAAGTATCGAATTCTAATTAAGCTAAACTATTATTAAATTTAGAAAATATAAGTACAAATATAATTACCCTTCTTATTACTTAAATTTCTCTCATAGTTTTTGTTTTATCTGAACCAGAGTTATTACATGATGTGGAAAATGACATATTGGAATCTTTAAAAGACCAAAATGTTACTACTGTCCGATGATCAAATAATAAATACAAAACATTTATTCTTGACATTCAGCTATACCTAAATCAGTCAGAATAGCTTATCTGATTGTTCTATCTGACCATACATACCTAATACTTTATGCTGTTTTAAATGCCACAGGTTTGGGCATTCTATACTAGCCTGCTGGGGTCAGCAAACCTATGCTCAGTAACAAAAGCAAGGATCGCAATTTAGAGACTTGTAAAAGTAACCATCATGACTTTTCTTGTTAGTACCCACACTGGATCACAGGAAATAAAATCCATACAATAAAAGTAAACCAAAATATCTCATTGAAGCACAAAAAATATTTAATAAATGCACCTCCAACAGTTGGCATATTCATGTACTACTGCACTAAATAACTGGTATCTCATGTGATTCTAATTTTCCAAGAACAAAAGATGCTAATACACAAACAATAGCAATAGAAACAGAAGCTACCTGTCATATGGTTTCATAGGCGGTGACTTCTGTATCCAAACTATCTACAAGCGAAATTCAATCTGTAAATAAAACCCAAACTTCTCTTTCTACAGTCATCCATTCAAATCGAACTTAAACAACACAATCAAACCCACATTTTAATATCAGAATTACATCTATCAATCCACTTCCTATGACTTCAGGCACTTCTTAAATAAGTTTAAACAGACTGAAAACAAATAACAGAAGGAAAACATTACACATTGTCAAAAGTAATTCTGCTATACGAAATACAAGCTGTTAAGAAAAGACAAAAATGAAATAAACAGTTCATAATTAGGTGATGCAATAAAAGTGTATTTATTGCACACAGAAGAATTGTTAACAGATGATTCTTGTCAATCTTGTGCGGAATAAAGGATTTTCTTTTTCTTTTCTATGGCCTGCTTGGTTTGTTGGAATAGCAGAAAATAAGAGCAAGATTGCAGATTTGAAAGATATCATTAATAAATATCATATAATAGTTATTGCCATCCAGGAAACAAATTTAATAAATAAAAACAGAACAAATATCCAACAATATTGCACTTTCAGAAAAGTATTACCCAGAAAGCAAGTGGCGGTATTGCTCTGTTAACATCCCATGCTTTCCCTGTCTCTCACATAGATCTGCAAAACATGCTTCAAGCCATTGCTGTAAGAATTCACATTGAAACATTAATTATAGTTTGCACATTATACCTGCGTCCAAACACTCAAATTAGCTCTGTTCACATAAATAACCTCATAAACCAACTACCAGTGTCTTTCATAATAATCAAGATTCTAAATGGGCTTAGTACTTTTGGGACAATACAAAAAACAACCCGAGAGGAATTCGAATTGAAAAAATCGTCTCGGATAACTTGTGCCCTTTAAATAATAAGCAACCAATTTATTTTCATTTACCTACTAAGAATTTCATTCTATAGACCTGGCAGTTTGTTCCCCTTCCATTTTACCTTAATGGACTTTCAAAACTTTGATCACTATTGTAAATATCCGTATCTTTACAATAGTGATCGCTTTCCAATCATTGAATTGTGCTATTCTAATCCAATCAAACTCTGTTTCATGTAATAGATATATTTTTGACAATGCTAACTGGCCTCTTTATTCATCCCTCGCAAATATTACCAAAGAGAAAAAAATTCTCATAGCATTGATGAGATAATAGAAGAAATAAAAATAATAATCATTCAAATTGCTAATGCATACATAAAAATAGCTTCTACTAAACCAAGAAAACTATTGTGGAATAGAGGATTGCCGAATAGCTTATGAAAACCAAAGGAGGTCGTAAAGCATTTTTAAAAGATATCCTACCCAAACAAATTTTATATCTTACAAACGAAATAAAGTCATTTTTAGAAAAATTCAATGAGAAAGTGAAAACAAATCCAGGATAAAATATATTCAAAATATTAACAGTACAATTACTAGTAAATAGTTGTGGAACAGAGTTGAGCTTGTTTCCAGAATTCATATAAATAGACACATTTCAATTTTGGAATGCAGTAACCTGATTATTTCATTTATAAAAAAAATAAATACAATAGCCTTCTCTCTGCACTTCCAGTATTTAACACTTCCACTTCTGATAATTACTCAGATAATTTTAAAAAAACTAAAGATTGCAGCTGAAAAAGAAAATCAATTTTATAACCAGACACAATTTGCCTGACAATAATGATTACTGGAGAAGGTTCTTTTGCATACATATAAATTTTCCCCAGGACAAGGTAATATAAAATATAATCTTATTAAACATTATCATATCAACCTTTTAAAATTTTACAACAGGATCTGGAAAGAACATGTATTTCCTCATTCATGAAAACACTCTTTCATCATTTCAATTTTAAAACCAGGAAAAGATCCTACAGATCTAAAAAATGACTGATCCATAGCCCTCATGAGTTGTGTATGTAAAGTTTTAGAAAAAAATGGTAAACACCATGTTGATGTTTATTTTAGAAACAAATGCTATTTTTTTTTTATCCAAAGTGGCTTCCAATGACACAGAGACCCGTGTGGTGGCCGGGAATGACAGAATAGTCCCACTGTAGCTCATGCATGTCGTAAGAGGCGACTAAAATGGGTACCCAGCATCTGGGGGTATAGCCTGGGGATTATATCAGGGGACCTCGGGGACTTGTCTTCTTCAGATAAGTACGGGCATCATGATCCCGAGGCACCTTAGTGATCTTTTTCTTTCCTTTGGGGTTTACTGTCTTTGGTAAACATGGGTGACACACTCCCGGGATACCCTAGCGATCCTTCTCTATTTTCGACCCTCCTTGTCAACCACCTTTTACCTTTTTTTCAACTTCACGTCTAGATCACGGTTAATTCTTGTTTGGCTCAGTATAGCCATATCTGGCTCTTGCGCCAATAAACTTTACATTCACTCACTCCAATGACACAGATCTACTGTTGATAACCTAATCACTTTGAAAATATAGATAAGAGATGCATTCATACAAAATAAGCATCTTGTTCTTTATTTTTTGATTATTGATAAAGGTTACAATCGCACTTGGAGGTACGGTATTCTCAAAAATTCATACGATTATGACTTAAGGTGTAACCTGCCAATTCTTATACAGAAATTTTTAGAACATAGGTTTTATAAATTGAAAGTAAGATCAACTTTACTAGATGCTTTTACTCAAGAAGGAGTGCCACTAGGAAGTGTTTTAAGTGCCACTCTTTTTATATTAAAAATTAATAACATTTTAAACATCCCACAATTCAGTTTCAATAGCTGAAATTTCTGCAATTCACAGGGCATTAGATAGTTTATCAGGTGAACAAGATAAAATTTTTATTTCATTCAGATTCCAAGAGTATTTTACAATCCTTATAACCCAAGTCATTCCTGTCATCCATTAGTCATTACCCATTCAAACTCCTTTATTCTTTGTAATGTTATTACTTGGTGTAGCTTGTCATAAGCTACTTGCAGCTGATCTCCTTTGTCATTGTTTACTTTGAGTTTTAAAAGTTCATAGTGGTCTAAAGCTTTCATGTAACACCAAATGGATAGCAATACCATCGCTTGGCATCCTCCTCTTTAATCCAGAGACCAGTGTTTATCTTTTGTCGATAACTCAGACATATAACATTGAAATGGACTGTAAATTCTTAAAACTCTTTATTCTCTCGCGTGTGTACTAAAACTCAATTGACGTGTTTACTTAAAAATAACCCCTTTCTGGGTTTCACAATTTTATGGAACTTAACCTGTAAAAAAATATATATGTAAACAAATCAATACAAGTAGTTGCCATATGGCAGAAGTAAAAAAAGGAAAAACAGCTTTTGCAGCACTCATTTCCCCGATGGAAATGGAATTTTAGACAGAACATCCTTTCTCTACCCATTATTTACAGTGCTTGACATTTTTGTTGGGCTCCAATTTCTCATGACCAATCACTATTCACTTCATTCCTGAGATACGAAGGAAAAGAGTATATATTCACTTTCTACAAACATTTAGACTCAAAAAGTTCATGAGAAATCTATTGACTCAAATTGCTGGATTTTTTGATGGTATGGAGGGGCCAATAAGTGATTGAATGACCAAAATTAAGCATCTCAGATAATTACTCAACAATTATGATATAATTTTATTTCTCAAGGTGTATAGAAAGTCCTTATCAAATTCTACAGATCTTTCAGGATGAGGCATGTCATTTTAGTTTTTGGCTTGGAATTCCTGGAATTATCATTTATAGTGATATAAACTTACTTTTGATCCCCTTATACTACATTTTTGAAGAAAACTTTTCAATGATTACTACAGTGGTATTACATTATTTTTAAAATTGTAAAATTAGTTATATTTTTTATGAATTGATTGTTTTTGAGCTTCATACAATTTTTTTCTATGCAGTATTATTTTATATTTGATCATTAATGTTAATAACTAATCTTTCGATTTATTTCTTCTAACATATTAAGCATGAGCTATTCTTACTCAACTCTTTCATATTCATATTTTTAGTTAATTTTTTTAATCTTATGAAGTAAATTTTCTCTATAATTGAAGTGTGATTTTTATTTAAATTTTCAGTTATGGAGCAACTACTTTTCTCTTGCTGTAGCATTTTTAACTCAACCTGCTTTGCAGTTGGAAACTTTTTCAGATGTAAAGAAGGAAAAAATAATTGAAAAGTACGCTTTTTTTTTTGTGTTGTTTTTCTGAATTTTGGTACAATAATGCTACTGTGTTATTTTCCTTTTTACTTGCTTTTAATATAAGTGTTGTTCCATTTGCATATTGTATATCATATTATTGGTATTTATTTGTCATTACAAACCTGAGATGATACTTTCCTGCGATGTTCTCCAATAAAGAAAAAGAGACATTTGCAGTCATCCAAGGAAAGTTTAAACAATGATCCCTTAACTTTGACGATGAATTTGGTGATCATTTTGGAGACTTGGCGAGAAACCTTGTGACAAATTGAAGATTCTAGAAAGTGCTGGAATCTGGGTGAAATTTCCTTTGTAAAGGAAGTATAGACTTTTCCTGAATTTTCCCTGTGACATCACAATAGGAGAGAGCAGGTATAAATACACAAGATACTGAGGCAGGGCAGTCTGTAGGGCTTTGGAGATTGATTGGGAAATCCTCTGGGAAGGGGTGAGCATTGACTGAGTGTAACTGCTGAGAAGTTATTTGTAACATAACCGAGGGAATCTGCCTTGGAAGTGCAGAGTATTACTGTGGAGATGTGTGCATAGAGCAAATTAGTAAACTGGTGAGCTGAAAAGTTGGTAATACAACTTGACTGTCATTACAAGTGCTGTTTTTGTTGCTGTACCTGTGTCTCTAATCTGTACAAAAGCTGTGTTCCTTTTTGTGATGTTACTGTCCAAGCTCTGTTATCTGTGTCATCTTGTTCTGAATATTTGCGAATAAAGCATCATTTGTCATAGTGCTCTTGTTTGATGCACATATTCACCCCATGTATGATTGAATTTTTGCAACAATATATTTTAATTATGTAAATTTTTTGCACTGTATTGTAATCTCTCTATCTTTTCCGTTTTAATATCTTAAACAAAATTTGATATTAATTTAAAATAGTCAAATGTTTTGCATGTTTAGATATTTATGGATAATGAAGTTTTTTTATAAATTAATTTGTCATAACTTTGAATTGCAATTTGGGAAAAAAAAGTTTCCTTTGAATTAATCAAGTAATTTTTAAAGTATTTTGAAGGAAAGGGGTAGTGAAGAAATTATTAACTTGTAATGTAATATCAGAAATTAGTGTTGTGTTTCTCTGATGTTGAAATAAAGTTTGATATTTTTCTTATTAAGTCTGTTTTAATTGTTCTTTTTTTTTTTTTTTTTTTTTGGTATGTGTAGGTATGGTGACATGCGAGTATTGATGGGTTTTCAAATATTATCAATGTGGGATAAACTTGGTAATATATATTTTTACTTTCAATTCTTTCCCTTCTTAGTCCTGTTAAAATAGTGTGCATATTTTTACAATTTGTAAAATTTTTAATTGCAATTATAAATTTTTTTAAAAAAAATTCGTAATTGTTTTAAAGTCTTCAAAAAAGCTTTTTTAAAATGATTTTACTCTAAATATTCCTTGATCAGCCAAAGGACTAATTATAAACTTTTGGATAAGCATTTTGCACATGCAATGTTACTTTCTTTTTCTCCCTTGAGTACAAACCCCCCCCCCCTTTTTTTTTGTTAAATACATGACATTATATATTTATTGCTTTTTTTCTTTTATTCTTCTAATTAGTCATTTGATCTCTTATTTTATAAATTACTGTAATGTAAATACCAATATGATTATTGTTACTTAGATTCTAAATTTAAAGTTTGTAAAAAATTTATTCAGAATTTTTCAGGAATTATAGCTGTGTCTCTTCTATTAGTTAATTTTAAAAAATGCACATTACCTGTAGATGCAGTAAAATTTTATGTTGCCATTTTGGATTCAAAATTGAATAAAAAAGGAGAATATAAATTTTCTTTGCTTTGACAACTGTGTGTGTGTGCGCAGGCTTGAATATTTATTTTGAAATGATTATGCAAATAACTAAATGTAATTGTTTCTTACACACTGTTGTTTATTATTATATTTTTTGATATCATATGAATTCAGAATTTAATATAAACTCATTTCTTATTTGTTGTCATCTTGCCTAATCATAAAATCATTTAAGAAATAAAGTAATAGAACTATTGAAGCCTTTGAAATGATAGAATCATTTAATCTAAGTAAAAATTTGATAAACTTTCTGATATTTCTAAATTCTTTTAAAGGTAAAACTGTTACATAATTGTAATAAGTACATAAGTTTTTGGAGCTATATAAAAGTTTCTAAAATAATAATGGTTTTTGAGATAAAAAGCAGTAGTTATGAATTAAAATGCAGTATATATTACTTTTGATTGTATTATAATTATTTTAAAAAAACATTACTGAAATCTGAGAATTAGGAAGTTAAATGATACTTAATATATTATTAAAATTGAAATTTGTTCTATGTATTTTTAAATGAGCTTTAATTGCCATCTGATTTAATAAAATTTCACCTTTCAAATTATTATTTTTTTGAAAATTTACCCCCTCCTTTTTCTTTCTATTCTAATTCTCAGATCTGAAAAAAAAAATTGTTTGTTTGTTTATTTATCTAGGGGATCATAAAATTTTCTTTATTCCTGTGATGGTTGGACCATTCCTAGAAGTCACTCTTGTGCCTGAAGTTGATTTGCGTAAAGCAACTTTGCCTATCTTTTTTGATATGATGGACTCCGAGCAGAAAGTTCGAGGAAATTTCAAACAGGTACAGTTTGAAAAATGTGTTCTTTCTTTACTACAATGAACCAAAATTGTTTGCTTCAGAATTAAAATTTTCTAGAAAGTGCACATTGTTAACTTTTTGACAATGCTAAATTTGGTGCTTGCAATTTAAATAAAAAATAATTTTCAGTTTTTACAAATAATTAACAAAATGAATATAAATATCGTATGAGTTATGGTAATGAAATTATATAAAATGCAACAACTTTTTGCCAGTAAATTTTTCATTATAATGTTTTATAAAGCCCAAAGCTTTAATTAATATTAGCTATTTATAGTACTTTTGAATTAAATGAGATATATTAATGTATATATATGTACTTTTATCATTTTTAAAACTGTTATTTTTTACAGAAAATGTAAGCTTATTTTGAAAAATATTTTGAAGTTCTCTGGATAAAAAATTTTCAGCCTTATGTTTAGTTTTTAAAAATATTGAATTTTTATTTAATAAATTTTGTAGTGCTATAAATATGTTAAAAATAATGAAATATATTCAGTACAATATTATTTCTTAGGTTGAATCAGAATTAATTGACAAGCTGGACATTCTTGTTAGTGATAATAAATGTGATGATGAATATAGGCAGCTGTTTAATACAATGTAAGTGTATTTTAATTTTTTTATTAATGTTATCATTTTTTTTTATTTGAAAGTTCAATTGTTCTAAATGAATCTGCATTTAATTAATTAAAGTTTGTTTAGATCCAATGCTGTGATTGACGTACAATTTCTTTAACACACATATTTAGAGTTAGAAATCATGTTCTTGAAAATTGCAATTCATAAGTAGATGATTTCAATTTGCTCTTTCTTCTATTGTCTAACTCTGCTAAATTCCTAATTAATCTCATAAATAGTTATACAATTTTAAGGAAATTTAGTGTTGAAGCGGTTATTTATTATATGGATCTTGTGTTGTCATAATGTAGGGATTGTATTTTTTTTTTTTTTCTATTTTGTTTCAATTACTGTTTCAGAATATGTTAAAGATTGTTATTGTTCAAAGTAAGAATTATTCAATGTTCATCAATTATTGGTATACTTAATTTAAATTTTTTTTTTAAATTGCTGAAACGAAAAACCCTTGTAATACACTGGTGTAAAAAATTAAGAGAATTTTCATATTTTACATATGATCTCCAGAACTACTGGACAGATTTTATTAAAATTTGGTGTAAATATAGGTTGATATAATACAAACAAGATAAATATTCAACAGTTATAATAGACACACATGTTTGTGCGTAACACTCATGGGAGTCTGAAACAGAGGTTGCAGAATACACAAAAGAAATGGTTTAATAGGGGTATAGTCCCCTCTTACAGCTATACATGCCTTGCAGCATGATGTCATACTGGAAATAGGCAGTTTATCAGTGCCTGTTGCAATTAGTTCCTCTCATTCACCAATGCTGTTTTCAGTTCCTGTATGGTTCTCGGGGAGGGGGGGTGCAATTGCCAATTGCCCTCCCCAGAGCGTCCCAGACATACTCTATAGGATTGAGATCTGGAGACCTATCTGGCAAATCCATCCGGCGAATATCCTCACTCTCAAGAAATTTGCAAACAACCCTCTCTCATTCAGTCTTTTGGAAACAGTCACCTTATTACATGGATTCCTGTGGTTGCATACAGGTCCTGAGAGAGCTGAGAAGCTGTAGTCCCTCTGTTAGGCCTCGCTAAAATGGATAAATGGTGATCTTCTCTGGCCTTTGTGGCTCTTGGATGACCTTGCCCAGGCTTTCTCTCGACGGATCCAGTATCCTGGAACTGTTTCCATAGTTTACACATGACGCTGGGCATTAAATTAAACTCTCTGCATATCTGGACTTGCAATTGGCCTGCCTCTAACCTCCCCACAATTCGCCACCTCATTCCATCATCTAAACATTAGGGGTTACTCATTTTCATGTTCCAATGTGAATTTAACCAATTACTGCAAGATAAAACCAAGAAATTCACTATGGTGTTTCTATTGAACGAAATTCGTCTTACCCTCCACACCTGTTTTTCTGCTGGCTCTGCCTACACACACATGTATGCTTATGTATTTGCTGTACAAGTTTTGCATTTTTATTTAGAAGCAGCAGTTTTTCCTTCCGTTCAGCTCTTTTCGTGCAATTCGATAAAATATGCACATTCTCTTAATTTATTTCACCAGTGTACTTTAGTAATAGTGTTGGTTTCATTTCAATTCTGGGATCACTACTGTAAAATCCGTACATTTGTATGTTTATCTAATATATTTTTTATTCTAATTAATAAAAAATTGTAAAATAATTAATATGATTAGATTTCTTTAAATTCCTTTTGAGTTGTTCATTTAAATAATTTCGGAATGTTATAAAAAAACACTAAAGATAAGTATTCTATTTTTAATGCTGCTACTTTTATTATCAAACATTTTGTTTTAATTATTATTTGCTTTATTTTTCATGTTGCTGCAGGGAACATCTGAGCTCTGTGTAAGTGTGTTCCTTTTAATATTTGATTTGTATGGATTTGTTATCAAAAAAATTTTAAATAGTAGTGCATCAAACATTTTTAGACATATATATTACTATGCGATACATTATATTGCATTAGTTTGAAACAATTATTTCCCCCATAAAAGAGTTTGTGTTAAAGAAATCACAAATATGAAATTTTTAATAAATGTTTTGTTCACAACTGTAAGAATCAAAAGAAATTTATTTTATTCGCATTTTTTTTTAAAAAATCCTGTAATTTAGCTTAAATGATATACATTGCATAGAATCTCATCCATCTGTTTTCTTGTGGAAATTATGCATTTTTAATACTGATGAACAAATGCATTTTAAGGAATTGAATTTTTTTTATTGTTTTTGTAAATTGCTCATGAAATTTTATGATGAATTATATATGAGTCTTAATATTGTAAATAAACAATATAATTATATCACCTTTTCTAGAAACACATTTTTTTTTTTTGCATGATAGTATAGTTTGGTAAACAATATGTAATTATTTAAAAAATATTATGGAAATAATTATTTAAGATAAATTGAGCAATAAATAGTACTTCAGTCAATCGTAGTATTGAGAAACACCATAGAGTTTCACAGTTGTAAAGTTGAAAGGTCATTCAGATTTATTGTATTTAAGGCCTGCTATTTTTTTTTTTTTTTTTTTAAGAGATGTGAAAGAAAGGAATATGCTAAAAGGGAATTTAAACAGTTTTTTTCCCTATTAAAAACAAATTTAAAGGAAGAGAAATTCTTTTAAGTGTTGAAGATTAAATATATAAATTGTTTTTTTTTTATTAGGAAGTGTTTAAAATAATAATTAGTAATTGTGGAAAAATTTTAGTAAATAAAAATGTAAAATAATTAAAAGAAAAACTGAGAAAAATTGCCTAGTATCTATCAACAGAAATGTTTTCATAAATTATTTCCAATGATGTCCAAATATAATTTTTAAAAGCAATAATATGATGATTATTGTTTAACAGTTTACATAAATATATTTAATTAGTATTAATTTTATAGTACAAAATTTTAAGTTTAATTTTATCACATTAAAACTGAGCTAACTGTATACTTGAATTTTATAGTGGCTGCGGTAGCCTAGTGGTTAAGACATCGGACTGGTGACCAATGGTTTCATTCAGTCGTAGGTTCGAGTCTTGATGCACGTTAAATCTGCTGGGACCCCAAAGTCTTCCTATTGGCGTGGAAGTTAGGAGAGGAGGTGCCAGCTCAGGTGTCATCCTCATCCCTTGATCGAGGTTCAAAATTACGAGGTTCATCACCAATAGCTCTTGTGTAGTTTCTTGTGCAATGTTAATAAAAACCAAACGAAAACTTAATTTTTAAAGGACATATTACGATAGAACTGTATTCTATTAATTATAATTGTTCCCTGAAATTAAACTTACTTAAACTTTATGAATAACTTCTCATTATTCCAGAAATTCATACAGAAATAAAGTGTAAGTGACTGAAAAATAGTTAGGAGCTTTTCTTTCAAATTTATTTAAATAATTCTCCTCCCCAGCCTCTGGTTCAATATAAATTTTCATATTTCAGTTCTCTTAGTTTTGTTGCCTTAGTAATTTAATTAGTTTTGGGAAATATATATTATTGTCGTAATGCATTTAAAAAAAATTTCAGGACAAGAAACTTTTATCTTTTTCAGGTTTGAAACTTTTATCTTGCTTTGTCTTTATATTTTCAAGTTTCTTTTTACATTAAAATATTTCTTTTCAAATGCTGCAATCAACACTTTTTAAAATTGGTTACAGTTCCAAGGATGGTTTGTTTAGATATATTAAAGAAACATTTTTTATTTATGCCTGTTTCTGAAGGAAATGAATAAGAGAATATTATTGATGTAAATAAGAAATTGAGAATTTTTTCTTCATTAAATAATCTTATTTGATTTCATTGATTGTTTATTAATGCTCACTTAGAATCAACACAAGGGCTATTGGTGATGAACCTCACAATTTTGAACTTTGGTCAAGTTATAAGTATAACACAAGAGTTTGTTCCATCTTTCCAGATTTCCACACCATGCCAATGGGAGAACTTGGAGCTTAGGCAGATTTAATGTGCACCAATGCAGCTACACAGTGAGTCTTTAGTGATATCAGAACAAAGAAATATATTCGAACATAAAATTGGATAGAAATAATTCTGACCACGAGCTCGTAACTGTGATCCCTTGGCAACTGCAGCATTAGAAATTTCAAATGAGAATAACAGTTTAGTCATAGAAAACATGAATTATTCTTGTATAATTGAAACTGATTTTATGCAAGAGACTGGGATCTCACTGAATTTTGATGCAGGAAATTTTATCATTCCAATTTAAAAATAAAATAAAACAACGAAGACAGAAAACCAGCATAAGAATTCAATAAATCATTAGAAAATATAAAGGGATAGTCTAAAATTTGGAAGAAAAGTGGAAAGTGACAGGATGCAAAAATGTCTTCTAGATATTTGTTATGTCCAAATTTGCTTGGATTTGAACCAATTTATCACTTATCTACTTTAGAGAAATAAAAAGTTTTTCCTAATAACTCTAATTCAGATAAAAAAAAAAAAAAAAAAAAAAGGTTCAAAATAAACCTTGAATTGATCACCATCCATCATCAAACCAAAAAAGAAAGAGATTTGAATGCCAAGAAAAAGTGAAAGCCTTTATGCTCTTCACAACTGGAAGATAGAGAACAAGTCAAAGAGCTCCAGCTTCGTGCTTTCTATAATCGCTATTTTATTTTGTCACAAATTTTTGGTTTTTAGGGATTTGCAAGTAAATCATTATCTCAAATATCGTTTTATGTAAAATTTTCATTTATTTTTTAAATTGTCATTTTATTATTCAGAGCGGCTTAGCAATATTTAATCATATGTTGGTTGAACACATGACTTTGATTGAATCCCTGTATTCTAAAATGATATATTCCTCAAACGTGGTGCAAGCAGAAAGCCTTAGAAGTTTGGAATCCACATAGCATGTATGTCTCTTTAACTATCTTCACCCTATAGAAGGCAGTTAATACTTGTTATGAGTAGTAAGGAGCTTTTGGGGATAGGGTGTAATAGGATACTTTAAAGCTATAAAACCAATAAAAGAAGGAGGAGTTTTCCTTACCCCTGATGATTTTTTCATGGATAATCTTACAGTGCTGTAGCTTTTGGCAACCTTAGTGATTCAAACCAAATCAGTAGTATATTACTCATCTTAGTTACTTTTTTTGTATGTTGAATATATATGTTTCTTTATGTGTTCCACAGTTTGACTAATATATTCACTGGAGTGAAAAAAAAAAAGAAAGAAAGTAGAATATATGCATGAAATATGGTAAACTAAAATTGCTCTGTGTTCAAAAGTAATTATTTTATTTTGCTTCTTGTTAGTAGAAAAATTTAATTTTATTATACAAAAACATGAAATATATCTATATAAATGTTGTTCTGATTGATTTTACTTAACAATTTTGCAAAGAAATCTTTAAAAGTTAGATTTGCTTATGGATGCTTTTCAATTATCGTCCATCTTAACTGTTAACATTCGAAAGTTTGGTTGATGACTTATTGGGGTAGTTTACGCAAGCTCAGTTAATTATAGGTAAGTTGAAACAGACTGATGAATATTTTTAATAAATTGAAGCATTGAATATAAACTCAAAAATATAAAGTACTGAAAACTAAGAATAGTCTCAGTGCATACTTTTTTTGTTTAAGGATATTTTTGTTCCTGAATCTACATTTCTCTCTCTCTAAAACTTAGTAATTGATTAACCATTTTGGTATGGGGGAAATCAGACTTCGGGCTTAAACTATTTTATTCTTTCCCCTTAACTCTGCTTTCTTACAAGTATCATGACCCCAAGATAACATAGATATCTTTTTCTTTCTTATAGGGTTTACTGTCTTTGGTAAACACTAGTGATGTGTCCTGGAATATCCTAGCGATCTCTGTCTATTTTCAACCCTTTTTCTTGTCAACCAATAATCTTTTTCCCAATATTTTCAAAAGTATAGACCTTGAATGCACATATCTTGGCGTAGCATAGCCAGAATTTTCTCTTGTGCCACAAATCTCTAGTTTCACTCACTTGTTTGTGTGGGATTCACATAATAATATTATTTTGTGTGAAAATGAAGTGTAATAAGGGGAAATTACACAATATCCATATTGTAACATTGAAAAAATGACTATTTTAAATATCCTTTCTAAATTGTGCTTCCCAAAGATAGTGCAGCAGGCACCCCTGTTATAAAAGATTGTAAAAGCAAAAACATAGCAACTGGATGATTATTGGTAACAGACCTCTTAATTTTGAACCCCAGTCAAGTGACCATAGTGGCTTTTGTGAGCTAGCATTCCACTCTCTATACTTCCACATCATATGAGGACTTGCACCCTTGACTGATATAACCTACATTAACACCACTAAAACTTCGGTTTTTAACAGATTTGGGACTCGAAACCATGCTTCAAGGGAAAAATTGCCTTGATCATTTGGCTACAATTACTTGTAATTATTTAAGAACTTAATGAATAAGGGAAATATATTTTCAATAAAATACATATTTGGTTCATCCAAAACATACAACCAAGTAAAAGCTTATTTACTTACTATTTTGTATTTACATAAGCCTTCTTCATGTTTCTTATTTTTGCAAAGACTGTCGAAAAATTGTTATTCCAACTGCGGATCCGAAACTAGGGTGGGTAATGGTGGACACATTTGTGTCATCCTGAGTTATCAGAACTCGATGAATGCTCTTAGAAAGAGTTAATTAGTCCGAACTAGTTTTATTCCAATTTAGAATATCAAGTATTACTATGTGAATGTGGATAGGTTACTAACTAATGAGATTATAAGTGAAACTAAGTAATATTTTAATTGAAAATTCAACTTATCTCTATAACAACAAAATTGAATCTATTGGATTTGTGAAGAATAATACTTATAAATCGGATCTGAGTCAATTTTTCGGTGATCATGTAACTTTTCTGCACCAATAACATGCACACTATTATATACTAATCTTCAGTCACCTCTTAGTAATTAAAAATGTTCAATCTCTCTATCTAATTATTTCCTATTCATGGCATTTCTATATATACATAAATGTTGGCTTACATAAGATTTGTACACTAGGTGAGGTTCTCAAATCGAATAAAGTAGCCCAAAAAGTTAGCTGAAGAGGAAAAAGCACGAGAATTTTTACTGTACATAGATATCAAAACAATTACAGTTTTATTTTTTCTATTGTATTTAAGACGAATCATAAAATTTTAAAGACTACTACAGTTGAAACCTGTGTATCTTTTCTTTTTCGAATTTAAGATATCATTTGCATGTTTCGGAAATTAATTTTCAGTCTTTCAAATGCCCCAAAGGAATCGGAATCTTTTTGTTAATTTTGTTTTCTAATGAAAATATTAAATAGAGCTAACTTATGTTTAGTTATAAGATGGGAAGGAACCCTTTCGTGAACTCCCCCCCCCCAAAAAAAAAAAATCTGTTCAATGTTCGATCAGAATACTATTATACCTAATATGTGTAAAATGTATTGTCCTCAAACTGCAGCACTTAATGTTAAAAAACTATTCAAGAACTTGGTCAGAAACTTGAAAATGTTCAATTTTAACTTTTAATAATAATAAAAAAGTGAATGTAACTGTACATAAACTGCAAAGTTTTACCCTGATTACTAAATTACAAAGCTTAATTATTAATTAATATAATTAAACTTTTATGTGATTTGTTTTTGTACATCAATTATATAATAACTTTTATATATATAATTTTCCTTTTACTGAATTCATCATTTTTGTTTTAAGTACAGTTTTTGTTATAGTAATCACTCTCAATAAAAGTATAATTGTATATATAATGTTTAAAATTATGAAAATAAGACTGAAGCAAAGTATAAATGAAAGATAACAAGTGTTGCAATAAAAAAAAACTTGCAATGCTTATAGGTATTTTCTTTTTCCTGTATTTGTTGGCTTGTGTCATCAGTGATTTGGCTTATAGATGGTAATATTTTTAATGAATGTGGAAAGCATTTCCAAAAGATTCAGTTCAGTTTTCTTCATAAAAATTGTCAATAATTAACAAAAATTTATTTGAAATTTTAAAATTAGTACCGAAACAAAACTGTATTCTTCCAACCCCATTCTATTGAAAGTGGTAAATATTTGTAACTTATGAAGTTCTTCTTGAATCAATCAATTTTTTGTGTCAAAAATGTGTTCGAATAATTCGTCTCCTATACTTTAACATATAAAATTATACATCCATTTTACATGAAGGTGAAAATTGCTATTTTTAAAAAAAAATTGTTGAATTCTATCCTATAAATAAGTATGTGTGTTATATCCATAGCAGTTTATATTAATATTGGAGTATTTCTTCTACCTGAAAATATGTACAAACTTTGGGTCATACTGAAGACAGTCTTAAATTATGTGAATAAATCATTATATTCATTCATAATTTTTAATACAGTTTTCTATAGAAATGCATTTCTGTGTAGTTTGCATGTGGATTAATTATATTAAATGGTGAGTTCATGGTTAATCCTTTTATGAATAACTGATATTTTTCTTTTAATGATTTTTAGAGAACTGATTTTTGTTCCTTATAGATTATTAGAAAAGGTGCGAACAAGTGATCCTGCATGGAAAGAAAATGGAATAGTTTTTATAAATTCAATAACCAGACTTCTAGAGCGGTTACTTGATTACAGGTAAATTAAAAACAATTCATTGAGCATTTGAATTGATTTTTATAACGTGAATTGATATTTATTCATCACATTGAGAAAAGAATGATAAATTAAAATGCTTTTTATATAATTCAGCAAGTAATTAGATTGATTTGTTGGATATTTCTTTTTTTGGGTACAGTAAAAAAAAAATGTTTCCTTGTTTATTTAAATTTCATGCTCTGTTTTAAAATTGAAACATATGTCAATATAATCTCTCTGTTATTAACAAAGTTGATAAGCTACAATTGTGTTTAAAACTGCGTCTCTGTAATTTTTTATACTGAAATTTATTCTAGTAATTTAATATTAGGATCATTATTATTGCAAAATTTTTCATAACATGAAAATTAAAATTAAGGAGAAACTGTTTAATTTTAAATTTTCAAAATTTAGGAATTAATTTGTAATTTTGTGCAGGAAAATGAAACTATTGTATTATTTAATTTTGTTATTTCTTATAAATAGAAACTTACATATTTTTAAGTTATATAAACTTTATTTTTTAGAAATTGTTGTAGCAGTGTTTTCTATTTTATGTGAAAATTTTTTCACTTAAATTAGAATGAAAAGAGAAAAAAAAAATCTTTTTGAATCATTGTTAGAAATCTAAAAATATGAAGCACATTTGAGTGGATCCAAAATAAACATGGACCATCTAAAAGAAGCATGGATTTAGCAATAAATATTCATCTGGTATTGCTAAATTTTTTTCTTTTCATATTCATAAATATATAGGGTTATAAGTAATAAAAAATATTATTATTTATATCTGATCTAGTATATTGGCTAGACTGGATAAGAGTGATCAGATCTTTGAGCCCCAAACTCTCAAAAAGTCTAAAACAAGAAGCTGCTTCTTGGTACTCCCTTGAAAGCCTCAGACAGGAAAGAAGATATGGGGGGGAAGGACTGATAAGAGTGGAGAAGGTCTTATTCCCTTGTCAAATTTGAGGCATCTCAAGTGATTTCTCATAAATCCTGATATTGCAATGTGCTGGATCCGATCACCCTCAAAAATGACGGCTCAAACCAGTTGCTTGCCATAGTACCAATCATATGTTGGGGGACAGAACGTCAAGAATGGTCGATAGTAAATTTAATTCTTGAGCTAGTCTCTTGAAAGGTTGAGGTGATAGAGGTTAAAGCAATTGAAGTGCCTTTTTTCCCTAGTGTACCAGCCATTTTGTTTCTGCTGATGTCAATATGAGAAGGAATCTATTGAAGATATACATCACGGCAGAATGAAAGTTTTTGAAGTAATGTCAGTATAAAGATTGATGATCTATCACCAGTCCAAAACCAGTTCTACTAGTGTGTAACTGTGGTTGTCGGTCAAAATTCATATATCTTGTTAGTCAGTGCATGAGGCTGCAGCCTTAAGGCCATCTTCAGTTGCAATTAGTTCTGATCAAAAAATAGAATAGTGATCAGAGTTTCTGATCTTAATGGTAAAGCTTGTAATAGGTGTTTTCACAGAGATACTAATACCACTTCGATTGTGCTCATTTTTATTGTCATCAGTGAAGATTTGGAGGGCTTTCAAAGGAATGCTGCTAAATGGTCCCAAAGTTATGTGACATATGCATTCCAGATAGTCCTTCCAAAGGGTTGCTGCAAGATTTCAGAGAGTGACCCTCAATATTGGTGTCAATGAAGATGTTTGGCTAGCCAGTGAAAAGGGACTATTTATATTTAATCTTTGATTGGTTATCCAATATTGAAGAAAAAAGAGGTTACAGTTAAGAATACCTTATCTGTAGAATTAACTATCAAGTATTTTGTCAGTCTTCATTTGTGTTGTATGTTTAAAGGCTGTAAGTCACATTCATAAAGAATAATATATTTTTTAATTGAATTTAACTAACAGGGAATTTTTTTTCTTTTGTTCTTCCAGGAATGTGATGGAAGGAGAAGAAAATCGTGACAAAAGAATGAGCTGCACAGTCAATCTGTTGGTAAACTTCTTAGCCATTCACTTTGAATTCCATTGTTTATTAAATTTTTTAAAATCTGTTCATTATTTTGAGGTGTTACTCACATAAAATTTCCATCATATCTTTGTAAATACATTGTGTCTTTTGTGCATAATTTCTTATTAGTTAGAGGTTATGGAGAAGCATCAGGTGTAACTTTTAGTTAATTGACTATCTGAAGTGTTTAGGTTTCTATAAAGAGGTTTTTGAAAATATTTTGTGGTGTATTATTTAAATAAGTTGTCAAAAAGTTATGTTATTGAAAGCATCATATATATATTTTTTTAAATATTGGAGAAGTAATTATACAATAGTGAACTATTTAACTTTTCTTTAACTCATGTCATGTTGCCTAGCAGAATTTTCACAAAAAAAACAACTTTAAAATATTTAACACATTATCCTTTTACTGTCTTCAAATTTCTTCAATCATTGTACTTTATTTTTTTAAAAAAGATATTAGAACTTGGAACAGATATTGATATTTTATGAATTCTACAAGTTTTGTTTGTTTGAAATTTTAATTTGAAGTTTGCTGAACACAAATAATGCTAAGATGTGATTATTTTGTACTATGTAAATATTCTCATAAATGGCTATGAAATGAATTCAGATCATTTAGTGATTATTTGTTTATAAATCCATCAGTCAAAAAGTATAGCTTCATTTGCTGTTGTATCATTTCACTTCATTTACTGTATTAATGAAAAGCTTTAATTCATTGAAACATTATTATTGTAAATACATTGATACTAAAGAGAATAGGATTTTAAAACTTGTGTGGGAAAAAATAGAAAAGAATATCTGATATCTCTTATGATAATGAGTAGAAATCCATTTAAAAAAAAATATATTTAATAATAATTTAATTAGATTAATCATTCCTTTTCATTTGTCATTAAAATTCTCCTAACAGTTTTTGACTCAAGGATCCATTTTATTTTTAAAAATGTATGATTTGGAGATGCACTGTTATAATATACCCTTATCTGTTACAAACAACATTAATATTTCATGTTAGTAATTTTTTACAGCTTATATATAATTTTGTGTTTTGTACTTTTCTTTGCGTAAAATACACACACACACACACACATATAATGAGAATTTAACAATGATTGAATAAAAATAATTTTTTGTCCACATTGCATTCCAGTATTATGCATTGTATCAAAAATTTAACTTTGCTGATATTGTTCTGAATAAAGCAGAAGTTCCTTTAAATTCTTTGAAATAGGAGCAACCGTAATTGATAATAGTAGTTATATGGTAATAGTTGTGTATTTCATTTTGTCATATGCATAAATTTTTCAGAATTTTTATAAAAATGAAATTAATCGGAAAGAAATGTACATACGCTACATCTACAAACTATGTGAGTTGCATTTACCTGCTGAGAACTATACAGAGGCTGCTTTTACACTGAAGCTGCATGCAGATCTTCTCAGCTTCTCCAACACCACCCTTCCAGCTGATCATAGATACAATCAGCAGCCTGAGTGGCAACGTAGGGAAACACTCTATCACAGGATAATTGATTACTTTGACAAAGGAAAGGTGAGTATTTTATTGCAGATCGAATTACTTATGCAAAATTTTGAATTCACAGGCATTCCTTCATATAAAAACTTTTGACTTTTAATTTTTGGAGGAAAAGAAACAGAACTGATGTGGGGAGCCAAGCATGTATATGAATATGATTCTTATATTGATAAAAAGTTTGTTTGGGAAATCAATGTTATATCATTAACAAAATACCTATACTTTGTTTAACTTTGTTATAATTTACCCTTCAGTATGTTTCAGAAGAAATAGTATATGCAAAAAATTAGTTAACAAAATTATGTGTGAATTGCGAATAATGTACGACCTAAAATTCCTAATGTGATATGAAATTTTTAACCTGTATAAATATCAATAATTATAAAAATCTATTATTCTTTTACTAAAAATGCTGATAATTTTGTCATAAATCATACATGTCAAATAAACTTTTGAAAAATAGAATGTGTTTTACAAAAACTTAAGGTTTAGTAGCTCAAATTGTGAAGGTAATGAGCACCATTGGTTTTCTATCTTGTACTTCTTTATCATTGCAGTCTCTACAATATAGTTAAATGAAGTCTAGGGTTACTGATATTTTTTTTTTTTTTTTGTCAACAGTTTTATCAAGGTCATAATTTTAAAGAAAAGTTTTATGCAAACCAAGATTAACTTTACACAGAAGTGCTGTTGAATGGACAATGTTTTGTAAATAGTATAACGCTGTGCCTTTAGGGGGTTGTGGAACTGTATATATGTAGCTAGTACTGTGTTTGTTGTTAATCAATCATTTCAACTGCCAATATGGGTAAAATTTCTGATTTAGAAGCCTTCAATTGCTGACAAATAGGCACTCAATGCATGGGGCCATCAAATTTCTATGTTGATAGTATCAAGAATATACTGAGAATATGCAGATAATGGGGGGAAACTAATGATTGGACTAACTGCGAAGGACAATAAGTCTTGAATGAGCATGGTGTGAGATAGCTCAGCTGTATTCTGCGTAACCAGTGAAGCCAAACATTAGCTCAAATTACCACCCACTTGAATCAGGGTGCCAATTGTATAGTCAGTAAACAGACCATGCAAAGCTCACTTCTCTGTATCAAAGTAAATTCATGTGGAATGCTTCTGCAAACTTCTTGAATCTCCTCGGCAGCAATTATCAAGAGCAGAAGAGACCTAACTTGTTATTAACTTGCTATCCCTAATTCAGTGGCACTTAAGTATATTTAGGAAAATTCAGTAACATATAAGTTAGTAATTATATGTTGTTTTTAGAAAAATAATTATTTCTGATATTGGCATGTGTTATAATCTTGTGTGATATTGACAATTTTATATCTTGTTGAAAGAAAGAAAAAGTTTAAAATATTAATAAAATTTTATAAATTCCTGTTGACAATGATATTCAAATAAATTTTAAGTTTAGTCTTCTTCACACATAATAGGCTCATGAATATTTAAGTGTTGATTCAGAACTGGCATTATGTAAAAAAAAAAAAAAAGATTTTACTTTTGTTTATTAGAATATTTAGATTTTAAATTATTTCATTGTAACATAGCCTATTTTTGAAAAATTAAGATATTTTATGGGAGTAAATTGGAAATCATGCAATTATTATTCGATTCATCAACATCCCATGGCTTGAAATAGGATCATGAGGCTACTATAGAGGATTTTTAAAAAATGTTAAATCTAAGTTTTATTTGTAAACTTTCATTTTGATAACTAGATATTTCATTGAATTTAAATGGAAGAGCAAGGGAAAGCTAATAAAGAAGTCAACAATTATGTGTGCATGAAATACGATTTTTAACCTAGAGTTATAAGAAATGCTGTGTAATATGTTTTTGTATCTAGCACACATAGACTTATTCAATGCTTTTAAGTGTAAAGAATTTTTAAATTTAAATATTTCTCTAAAGCTCTATTGCAGAGACTTAAATAATATTTTGATTAAGAATGTCCTTACAAGATCATGAATTTTATTCAATTATGGATATGAACAATTATAAAGTCATAGATTGATATCAATGTTTAAAATGTACAAAGCTATTATTTTTAATTTGAATTTAAAAGAATTATATGTAATATCTGAATTATATGTTAAGAAATCCCATAATGTATGCTGTTGAGAAATACACATTATCTTATGAATAATAATACTATTAAAATGAAAATTTTAAAATGTTTTTTATGTTTTGTCATTTAGTGCTGGGAAGAAGGTATACCCCTTTGTAAAGAATTAGCTGAACTTTATGAGAAAAAGTTACTTGATTATTCTAAATTAAGTATTGTGTTGGTAAGTTTTTCTGTTCTCTTGTAGTACTACTACTACTAATGTGTTGAATATCTTGATATGTTTGCTACAAATTATGATTCTCTTCATTTGATTCTAAATTGCCAAATTTATTCAAGATTGAAATTTTTCTATGGTATTTAATTATTTTTTAACATTTATTTAAGTTATTTAAATTGTTATGAAAATTTTAATGTGTTTTACAGAAAACCCAAGCAAAATTCTTCGATAATATTTTAAACCAAATTCGACCTGAACCAGAATATTTTCGAGTTGGATTTTATGGTCTTGGATTTCCTTTATTTTTAAGAGTAAGATGTTTTTCTTTTCTTCTTAAATAACATTTAGACTAGAAATAAACCTATTTATTTTTGCTTTAAAATTAAAACGTCCAATTTTTTTTTTATTGCAAAAATTCTGTTGCTTGTAGGAAGTTAAATTTCTAAATTGATTTGCATTTGGTTCTGAATTGCTGTTGTTGTAGTTATTTTTAAGGGGCAATTTTTTTGAAAATAAGTTAATTAATTTTTGCAAATTCAATTATTGTTACACATATTGCCATTTATTATCTTCTCAAGTTACGGTAACTTCTTGTATATATTTTTTGTAGGCGAAGGAGGCTTCATCCTGATTCTGAAATTTTTTAGCACTTTTTTTTAAAAAAAAAAAAAAATCTGACATTTTGCTCTCATACTTCACAACTTTACAAGTGTTGTGAAAGATTGATGAATATTTCAAAAGTTTTAGGACACACATTATAGGGTTATGACCACACTTGTTTGTTACATACATACCATGGAATCATTAGATCCAAATTAAATAATGGTTGCATTACATCTGGCTCCCCACAAAAAAAAATCTGTGTAATGTAAACTGAACACTGTACTTACATGACATTAACAACTTTCTTCTGGAGTCTTCCAAACATCATGTATCTAAAGTTTATACATGTGCTGCTTTAAATCATCTTGAGACTTTAAGGCAGCAATTTTTGTCTTTCACTACTTTAGAATTGCATCAATATCAAAGTTTTTGTCTTTTTCGGGCAGACTTTATTGTACAAAAAAGCTTTTCATACCTCCATTCCAAAGAAAAGAACAGTTTTTATTTTAAGGCTATTGGTTGCATAACATTTCAGTTATAAGAGTAAACAAATATTTCTCACCCTGGGGCAAACAGTTTTAATTTTAAAAGTCCTTTTCTAAATTTTAAATAAAGCATAATGCACAAAATATTTATTTGCACTATACAGATCAATATCTGGATTTTATTCACATCTATACTGATGACTCTAAAGTTAGCTTATCATTTCAATGCCTTTTGGCTTAATTGAAAATTCACTTCACAATTTTCAACTTTAATCTTGGTTCTGTTTTATCTCATATTTATACCATTAATGCGGCATTATAGAGTTTGTCAAGTCAGCATGATGAAAATTTTATTTTATCCACCAATTTCATGAGTGTATTGGAAATTTTACATTATCCAAATCATTCATCTCATTCATTAATCATTGAAACATTAAAAAAAATTAATAACCTTAAGTTTCAAAACATTCAGATGCTCTCTGGTGGAAAGTCTAGGGCAACGAGACTGGAGACAGTTCTGCTAAATCTGCATCTAGTATCTCTCCTATGTAACAATCATTAAATTAATTATTCATGATCACTGTCTGTTCTGGAAATAGATAATAAATTACATCTATCTCATATATATAATAATTGTAAATATCTCATTGAAATCCATTTTCAAGTAGAAGACTGGAAGTTGTGTGTGTGTCTACAAATTGAATGCTTAAGATTGACTCATAACATCTTATATTGATAAAAAATCCTCCTATGTATAATCATTATGTTTTTCTTCTGATTAAGACATACTTAGACTGAATGCTTTTCTTACAAGTCTGTTAATTTTAAACATTTTAAGCTCTACAAATTATTTTTAATTGACTTGATTGGGGAAAATTCCGACCAAATTTTTAATTTCTTACATAACATTGGTTTTATTCCATACAAATAATTTTACTTAACTTCATTTGATCTCCTTCCTGAGTTTGAATTTTAAATGGTTTAAATTAGATAGCTGGTTTTCTCATTCTTAGTTTGGCTTATTATGTTCCATGAAGACCATAAAATCTCCAACTTTACCAACCACTCAACCTCAGATTATGATGCTAATGTACTTCAAAGACTATTAGCTGTTCACATGAAATGGATTATAAAAAAGTGTTTTTGTTTTGAACATGTTTTTGAAACATGTTCAAGAACATGAGCAATACATTTTAAATAAAACTGCGATTAAAGTTTTGAAGAGAGTCTATAAATAAAAAATTAATTCTTGTTTGTTCTTTTGTGAGTTTAATAAGCATGTTTAAAAATTTCTCTTAGATAAATTGGTTCTCCTTTCACCAAAGTGAATATTAATTTTTTTTATTAGAGTTAAAAAAAATATAAATTACATATTCCAATTTTGATCTCATACTCAAAATTGTCTCTAAGGAATTCATTTTAAACGATCCAACACAAAACTGAAAAATTTCTGATTTTAAAACTTCATTTTTACCTTATTTTAAATCTGTGCTAATATTAAGATACATGCATGTAATAACTGAAATTGATTTCAAGTTAATATTTCAGAACAAAGTCTTTGTTTATCGAGGTCTTGAATATGAAAAAATAGGAGCTTTTACCCAACGTCTACAAACTGAATTTCCTCAGGCTCAAATACTGATGAAGAGCACAACTCCAGATGACAGCATATTGCACTCGGATGGACAATGTATCCTTTATTGATCTTTTTGAGTTATGATCAAACTGCACTGATATTGAATTTTGAGCCCTAAAATTGCATTTCTTGTGTCTTATTATGTTTTAAATTGGCACTTCTTAAATTGTCAATGGTGACCCCAAATGTGGTCTCTAAAATTTAATTTAGATATGTAAAATTTAAAGAAGTTTTAATCACAATCTATTCATTAACTTTAATTTAAAATATTACATTGCATTATGTCTTGTACAACACAGGCAAATAAGTCTCTGCACTAGTGTGAAAATATTTTTTTTAATATTCAATTTCTGTTTTAAGACCAATTTGTATGTCATAAGAACAGTATAATATTGAATTTTACTGTTTTATTCTACTAAGGCTAGTATTTATTTCAGTAATCATTAAAAGAAAATTTTTTTTTATTATAATATAAACATACTTTTTATTTTAATTTTTCAAAATAAGTTTTTATTGAAAAATAAAACAAAAAATTCATGCATGCTTCTGGTTGAGAGTAGGAGAAAAGTTTGTTCATGATTTTTAAGTATGGAAGTTGAGTCGCAAGACATGGAAGCTTCAGAATCTCTGTTTTAAATTAATCTATAAATGTTTTAAATTAGTTAGAAACATGTAATTATTTCTGTGTTGGTTTATTTCTTTAAAATTAATATTCATCCCATTTCCATACTAAAAAAAATAAAACTTTTTTGTGAATTAGTTACCTTTTACAATGTTTATTTTTTGTATATAAAATAGATTGCTAGTAAAAAAGGTGTACTTTTTTTTATGTATGATTTAAAAAGGATCAAAATTTAGTAATATTTTGATTATTTAGTTATCTGTTATATAAGTTATTAACTGATTAATTATATTCTAATTATTATTGGATCTTTTATTACAATTCTTATTCAAAATTGTTAGTTTTTTTTTTTTTTTTTTTTTTTGTATATTTTATGGGTTTATTATTGATTCAAAATTTTATATAAGTAGTCTCTGTTTTAAAATAGTTAATGTACAATTTGATTCCCATACACTCCACAGATATTCAAATATGTAATGTGAAACCCATTCCAAAAGTGAGACCAGAATTTGAAAACCGTGACATTCCAGAGAAAATAATTAGTTATTATTTAGTTAATGATGTTTCTTCATTCCAGTTTGATAGACCTGTTCAAAAGGGACAAGTAGACAAAGACAATGAATTCAAAGTAATGTGGTTTATTTATATCCAAGGATATATATGTTCATAAGTATATATATATATATATCCTTAATGTTTATGTCTCTTATTTTTTTATAAAATATATATTTCTTAGTTGTGAAAATAGACATATCCAGTAACCAATTACTTGTGGTACTTAGTGATCATGATCACAAACAGCATTGTTACTATTGAGTCATGGGTCGGAATCCTAATGGCATAAATAGACCCACCATGTAGTAAAGCATGTTTAGTCTGTCAAGACTTTAAGTCCATCTGTTGGCATATTGTGGAAGTTGGGATGGTCAGGTGTCATCAGCATCATTTGACTGTTACTCTAATTCAGGAGGTCTGTTGCTAATAGCCCTTGTGTTGCTTCTATTACCTGTTCATTCAATCCATTTACTTCTGTTATTGAAAAAGTAATAAAACTTTTTTTGTTTTGTTATGAGAAGAGAAAAATCTTTTCCAGAATGAAGAAAGATGAGTCATTAAACATGTGTGAAACAATTACTTCAAAGCCTTTTTTATGTAAAATAAATGCAGAAATGTTATGATTTTTGTTAAGCAGTGGAACTTATGAAATAAAAAAAAAAAAAGGGAGAAATGACCTGAAGTGTATGTATGTGTGTGTATGTATATATGTGTGTATTTGTATATATATATATATGTATGTATGTATATATATATATGAATGTATGTATATAACACATCGATCAATAACTCCCGAGACTAACCCAGAGATGCCGCTTGTAGTAAACCAGTAACCAGGTCTTTCTAGAGTACTAACCTTTGCTTGAAACGTGTCAAAATTTTAAGTCGATCGGACCAGGAAAAAGGTTTTTTGAAGTGAAGTGAAAAGGGTTTTTTCCAAGTGGGTGCCGCGATTGCTTTCGATGGAACAAAAACAGCAGCGAGTCGATGATTCAGAAAGCTGTTTATCGCTATTTACTCGCAACAAAAAAGATTTCTTGCGGGGGAAAAAATTGGGGGGGAACAAAAAAATGATTTGGAAAAGCGTTGGAACGATTGTATCACCCTAAAAGGTGATTAACAAAAGGTGTTATGTTGATGAATAAAAAAAAATTTTGCAAAAAAAATGTTGTTTTCAATGTTAGACTCGAGAGCTATTGATCGATGTGTTATATACAGGAATATATATATATATACTGAAAATTTATGAAAGAATAATTTAAAATATTTAAAAGACAAAAATCCAGAAAGAAATGTAACAATGAAAGAAAAATAAATGAAAATATGGAACCCAGCAAGTCAAAAAGCAATATCAGGCTGAGGACCGATTAAGCGGGGTTAAACTAGTTTAATGGTACCAACCTTCCCCCTTTGCGACTTGGTAGGCCGAATTGCAAAAGAGTTCATGATTAAAAGATGCAAACAAATTCAGCGATAAAATCTACATAAATAAAATCTATAATTCCTGGTAGGCTGAATTGGGAAATCCAAATTACAAAAGAGTTCAATGATTAAAAAATGCAAAAAATTTCAACGATAAAATTTACAAAATAAAATCTATCATTCTAAAAATTATCAACAAATCAAAATATAAAAATTACTTACAAAATTCAAAGAAATGAAGATTCAAATATGTGAGTAGTAAGACGGAATTTTCTTTAAGCTTCAAGATGTATATCACATACTCAAAATGAAAAAAATATAACACATCATCACCATATAAATTGAAAAAAGATTTAAATCATTGTTTGATTGGTAATAAAATGTAAAAGGATGCAAACAATTGGTTGGTAATAAGTTGTATGGTAAAGGAGTATAACGGTCCAGAGAGTGAGTAAAAATGTAAGCTGTGTAAATGTAAATAAATAAATTCTTCAGGGCTAGACCATTAACAAGCCGACTTTGTGGACCTATTGTTGTGTGGTGGATTTGAAATTGGATTACGATTCGCAAAGATGTTTAATGTATTTGAGATGTATTTAAGAAATTTATTGGATAATCATGATCCAAACAGTTGTTGAAGAATTTTTTAATGTTATTAAATTTGTCTATTTTATGTGTGGTTAATTTGTTATTACGTAATAAAAAGCCCAATAAAATATTCCTATAAATGGATCTGTGTAGATTACTGTTCCAAAAAGGAATTTTAATTACATGGAATTCGAATCTCTCTCTTTTATCAAAAATATTACTAATAAGTCTATTGTCAACTATTTGCAAATCGAGATCTAAAAATTCTACTGTATTTGAATTAAGATTAGTTTTTAATAATTTGAGGTAATTAGGGTAAAATGAAATATTTGGTTTAAAATCCTCAGTTTTACCTAAAATAATTAGATCATCTATGTAACGAAAAAGAAAGTAAGAATCATTGTCAATCTGTTTTAATTCATAAATATATATATATATATTCCTGTTATGTATTGTAAAAATAAAAAGCCACACACACACCTGAATATTATTTTTTTATTGGACGTTATTTTTGAGTTTGATCATTCCAAATATTGTTGGTAAAAATTGTTTTATGCTCATAATTGCTACAGATTTTCTAGATTGATTTCAACCTATCCTTTCAAGTAATTCTTCTCTAATAAATTAAATAGAATATTTTGAATATTCTTTCTTCCCAATGACTGCATTATTTTTCTTTATTATTTGAATTCTATGTATAAAAGTATCAAAACTGCTATTCAACATTATTTTCTTAAACCTGAGAATGAAATAAATTTTAATGATTTTTAAAACAAACCAATTACTTTGATTGTTATGTGAAATAATTGTTAATTTTAAAAACAATATCTATAGAAAATTAGCTAGGATTTTGAAATTGCAATGAATCTTTATAATTCTGGTATTATTTTATTTGATTGTATACCTGATAAACTTATATCTCTATTATTATAGAGTTTGTGGATAGAACGAACAACATTAACAATAGCATCTCAATTGCCTGGAATTCTGAGATGGTTCGAAGTAGTTGAATCTCACACTGTGGAGCTTTCTCCCATCACTCATGCTTGTGAAACTGTAGAGCTCATGAACAGAGAATTGCGCAAACTTATTGCACAATACACAGCAGAGCCTCGGCGATCCATCAGTCCTCTCAGCATGCGACTCCAAGGAGTCATTGAGGCTGCAGTTAATGGTGGAATTGCAAAATATCAAGAAGCTTTTTTTACATTAGAATTTAGCCTCCAAAATCCTGAAGAAACTCATAAAATTATAAAACTGAAATCTTTGATACTTGAAAAAGTAAGTCTGTTGAACTTATGCTAGCCTAATCTTCCACTTTTTGTGTAATTTTACTTTCTTGAGTACATTTTTTTTTCTTGTTAATATTTTACTGTCATCAATTATAAAATGTAACTCTTGAAGTATTCTATCTTTTTAAGAAATTTAGTCAATTTTTAGTAGACTAAATGACTTTTAATTAGAAATTTAGTCAATCAGTTAACACATAGTTTCTGGTATATCTCTGGTTATAATTGTAATTGTTCTGTAAATTTTTGACTATTCAACATGATGATAGCTTAAGTCAGTGGTTCCCAAAGTGGGTTCTGTGGAACCCTGGGGTTCCATGAAAAAATTTAAGGGTTCTGCAAGACAAATTTTATTGGATTGAAAAATAAGAATGGTGTTTTTTTAAAATATTCAATATAATACTTGTATATAAACCTAATAATACTATACCATATACCAATATTTTAATATACCAAAATAATACTTGTTTCATTTAATATCGTATATTAATTTTGAAAAGTCGTTAATTAAAAAATATTCAGAGTTCCGCGATCATTGGCAACAAATTTTGGGGTTCCACAACCAAAATAGTTTGGGGACCACTTAAGTCATTGCAATTTAGGTTTACGACATTTCATAATACAATCTTCTAATTTTATTTAATATATTTTAAAGAAGTCCTTTGCATTATTTTTCATGAAATTGATTCAGCATACATAGGAATTAATTGGTTTTTTATTCTTAATAAAATACCAAGTCAAAATATAAATATTTTTATGTACAAATTTATATTTACTCAAAATTCCTCAGTATTACTGGAAATATTGATTTAAAATATGCAATTTTAAATGGATAAATATTTCCCTTTATGAAGGAAAAATGTTTTGCATAAATCTATGCATCATCCTTTTTCATTTAATCTAATGATTAAATGAAAAAAGAAATTTGTAATTCTTAAATGCTCATCATCAGTTATGTCCCATTTGTATCAATTATGGTTTTTTTTTTATGAATTCATTACTTTTGTTGAAATATTTTTTTTCCATATATATATTTTAATTAACAATGTATCTTATTTATGCATTTTTACACACAACATACACATTTATATATATTTAAAAAAAAAAAAAAAAGAAACCTATCTTGCAATTTCTTAACAGGTACAGATTCTAGAAGGTGGTTTGTCATTGCATGGGCGTCTTGCTCCTCCTGAGGTTATTCCACTGCACCGCCGTTTAGTGGACCGCTTCTCAGTGATGAAGCACTCTATCCGAGAAGTGGACTCACCTAGCCTAGCATCTCGTCTCAGCATCAACAGGCGAGGAGACTTGCCTCCCACTCCTGCTGGTGAGAGTGCAGACTACAGGAAACCATCTATTGTAAAGTAAGTTTCTTTAAATAACTTTCAGTTTTATTTACACCATTTTGATTTAAAAGAAAGGAAAAATCTCTTATTCATGGTCATGATTAAATATATATTTCAGCACTCCTCTACCTCCACTACCTTGCGACTTAGCCAAGAAACCTCCTATGGACCCATGCGGTAGCAATCGCTCCTCCTCTTCGGGCTCCAGTATCTACGGTCACTTCTTCCCTGATGGCTCTGATGAAGAGGAGATCTACACTCATCCACAAGACAAAAATCATGAAGCAATAGCCAACATTCCCCTTTCTCCTTTGTCTTCTGTACTTCAACCTCCACCTTTACCTAATAGACCACGTTCAGTGGCTCTGCCTTCTTCAGAACAAAAGGTTCTTATATCATCAGTCATTTGTTTGCTTGTTTTTCAGCTTGCTTGTTGATAGCAAAAATTAAAGTCATAATAGTGTTGTATTTAGCAGGCATGATATAGTATCATTTTTTGAAACAGCGATTATTTGGTGACTCATATTATTCTTACACAGTGAGAACAAAACATTTAGAATTAAATATATTTATTTTCTTGACATAAATTTTTCTCAAATATGAAGTCACGTGAAAATAGTTCAAATATTCTCTGTGAAACAAATTTCTGTGGAAATGAATTAGAGTGCATTTCTCTTTGATCCTTTAAGCAGTTAATAAAGTTGTAGAAATAATTTGCAATCAATTTTTGTTTCAGTTCAGTGATTAGAGGTGTTTGGCAGAAAATATGTAATATTTTTTATTTAATTACATGTAGTTTTTTTATGATAAGTCATATTTCATTTCATCATTAAAATGTAAATTATTATTTCTTGTAGATCATGAAATTAAACTACTAATTCAAATTTGTTTGGAACATTACAAACTTATTTTTTATTCAGAGCTAAGTTGCTTTATTGCAACAATTTACAGGTAGAGCTTTTTTCCTCTCCTGAATAAATACCTATGTGATAAAGAGAAATTTGAAATTATTCAGTATTTCAATCATATTTTATATAAAGTTTATGGCAGAGATCAAACTATTATTGTTAACTCACAAAGGTAATATGTTTCTTTGTAATTTTCAGTAGAAGTTCTGAAAGTTTTATTTGTTATTAAAATCGTATTTGAAATTTCATAAATTGTATAAACTTATCCCCTCTAAGTGGTCATTTTATTCATATAAACAAAATGTTGTTAATAACATAAATCTGATTCTTTTTAAACATAAATCTGTAGTGAATAAATCTAAGCAATTTGTGATTAAAACTAGCCTAATATTTATTTTTCGATGAATATGTTTTGGAAGATAGATAAGTAATCAAACTGACATGTTGATTTATTTTCTAATATTGGAAAATCTTGCTGGGGGATCAAAACATTTTTAAAAAATATCCTACTATACCGATTTGTGGATAAGTCACTATTAAATGGCATTAGGTAGTTTATATATATCATTATGTAATATTGGATATTTGGGAGTGTTTTGCATTTTAATTTGTATGGCATGTAAATTCTCTTTTAATGTACAATTTATTTTGTTTCTGAAATGAATTCTTTATTTCAATATTTTAATTCTTCGTGACATTTATATCCACTTTCTTATGATATTGTTATTGATGTCAGATCTGCAATGACAAAGCACGACCTCAAACTTCTCCCATGAAGGACTCAGTTGAAGACTATTCACACCCCCGTAGCTATCCGTATAGCCGATTAATCAGTCCAAATGTACCACTCAAATGGCTTAATACCCCTGATGGCATGGGAGATAAAGCCTTATCAGGCCTCAGTCCTTCTAACAGTCCCAAGGGCTCTGCAAGAAACAGTTGGTCAGAGCAAAGTCTACTTCAAGAAGAGGCTCCTCCTTTACCACCTAGAGGTGAATTAATTTTTATATAGATTTTCAATCATGACATCACATGTTTATATCCTTTCAAAGATAATTTATAAAGTAGCAAAACTATAAATTATGATAAAGGATTATTAAGTGAAAAGATAATGTTTTATTAATAAATATTTAGAATTTGTAGAAGTATTTGTATTGCAGTATCAGAATTTTTAAATTCTGTTACATTATAGGATAATGTGTGCATATATGACCTATAGTATACTGTATATGTATTATAATAATTATGCTAGCTTAATTTTTTTTTTAAATTCTAGTATAATTTTCTCTAAGTATGGGGGGGGGTGGAAATCACATTGAGTAAAACACTGACTAGCTGGTATTCTGGTATCATTTGATCATCACATATTGAAAAGGATCAAATATTTAAACTTGCAATTCTTACTTGTAATTCAAGTAGACTTACTACATACTTAGGGGGAAGAGATGTCCTTTTCTTTTGAACAGTATATCTTTTATTTATATGCAACTTCAATAAAAGCAAATATTTTTTTTTTCATAGTTTTGGAGGGAAAATTAATTATTCTTTTACTTGAAAATTATTAAATCATTTAAAAAAGACTTTGGGGCTGATTCAATTTTTATTATAACCTCTTGTTTTAAACCTCGAAATTCAAAATAAATTCCAATTTTAAAAGTTTTTCTTTTACCTACTAAAAATGTTAGTGCTGTATTTTTCCCCCTTATTTCAATAAGTATTTTTGATAAAAATTACATATATTGCCATTAGCTTCTTAATTTTTTTAGCATTTTATATGCATTTTATATATTTATTGTAAACATCTAAATGTGTTTGTTACATGTTCAAAACAGCAAAATAAGGCAATTTTATCTTTTATGAACTTTTGTTTAAAAAATTAGTAATCAAAGGTTGTGTTTTATCTTATTAGAAATGTGATCAAAAGTTTTTACCACAAATAATACTGCTAATTTAAATTATCATAAACAATTAATAATTTATTACCAAGTTGAGGATGGGAGATACTTAAGAATAAAATAATAAATTGTACACTTTTGTTTTTCTATCTTTTATCATGTTGAAATTATAAAAAAGTACTCAGCACGACATATATAAGGAGACTACTCCTGGTGTGCACAGCGGCCGAAATTAGGTATTAGAAGGGAAGGAAACAAGGCTAAAAAATTTTATAGGTAACAAAAAGTACTGAGGCCTGGGAAGCTTAAGAAAGGATGTAAAGAACAAAATTTATAAATTTAACTACGAAATAGTAAGTTTTTGTATGAGAAAATATGAAAGAAAATTAAAATGCTGTTACATATTGATTGTGTGAAATAGTGTTATTTATTAAGTGCTCAAAACAATACAATAATATTATAAAAAATAAGATATGCAATGTAAAAAATAAATTTCTCCTAATAATATTATTAGTTTTTCTGGCTTAAAATAACATTAAGCGTTTTTGCCTAATGTAGATTTCCACATTCATCCAAATTGATATTTGTTTTCTTTCTCTTTTTTTCCGAATGGCAGACATTGTCAAGTGTGATAAAGGTTACAGAATTCCTTAAATAATTTTTTCACTCAAATTAGCCGCTACACACAAATCTAATAAACAGGCTTTGATGCATGGCATTTTGTGTTGAAAGTTGAAACAAATTTTAAGTGATAAGACAACGTAGGATTTGTATAAATATATGTATATTTGTTTGTTTCAGTTTATTTTATTGCTTAGTAATTTATTTTAAGTTTAATACTTTCTCACTAAAAATTGATACAATTTCACTATGTTATTTTGTTCTAACCTATATACTCTAAATACATTATTATATTTTTAAAAAAGTCTGTTTTAAAAGAACATTTGTATTTCCCCTCCTCATTTAATTAAATATTTTATGTTGTGAAACTCAGATTGAGAGATATTTAAGCAGTAGTCAGTGTGAGTTTTGAATAATTTTTATTTATGACAAAAATATATGATTAAGGCAACATTAAGTCCTCGAAGACTTAGAAATGTATTCTCAGAATTTGAAAAAGAAAAGAAGAATTCTTCATAATTTTTTATTTCTGTTAAGTATATTTGAGAAAATTTTGCATTTTTGTCATTTACATGAGAATTAATTTGGTAGATTGATTTTTGTGTTTTATATTATATGTAAGCTGTAATGTATTTCACATTGATAAATTTTGTAAATATTATTCTTGTGTGTGAAAATAATAACTGAATCGTTGAAAATAGTGGTTATTGATATGATTTAAGTGTATTTAAGATTATCTTCTTGTTAGTATATTTTTTTTGTATGAATGTGTAATTTTCATATGTAATTTTTAGAAATGTAATTGTGTGATTACTCTTGGCACAGTGGTAGACTTTTGGTGTCAGATGTATGTTTAATTTACAATTAACAAAGCAGGCAAGGTGTAGTGTCTATCTACTGTTGATGATGAGTTACTGTAACTGATGCAATCATTTTACTCCAAGCAAGGGTTATCATCTATAGGTAGATGGGTGTTGGTCTTTGAAGAAGAAGGTGATTGGAAAATACGCCCAATTTTGAGCGCAATATACTGCACATATGCAAAGTTTTGTTTCCCTGTAGTTTATGTAAATATATGTATATTGTAAAGAATTGCTGGTGTCTTTATTAAAGAAAGGGAAGCACTGCAGTTTTTATTTGTGAAATCCTTCTAGAAAGAAGATTTAAAGCTCATGGCTGAAGAAATTGACGATAATGTGCCAGCAATCACAAAAATCTCTTTATTTGAAAAAAATAATTTTAAATAGTAGCAAGTATAAAAGTGATCCAGATTTTATTGAAGGAGTTTTGGAAAATGGTGGTAGCAGAAAGGATCAAAACTGAAGAGCAAGAATTTGCATTTACACAACTAAATAAAAGGCAAGAAGGTTTGAAAAGATGAAATTGGATAATGAGTTGGAGAATTCAAGCTCAAAACCCAGGTATTGCATATCAGCAGATTTCTGAAGCGAGTAACTCAAAAGAAAAAGTTTACATTTCCCAAATTACAATTCAGGTTATTTGGCAATGGCTTTAAGGACTGGCTTCCTTTCTGGATTCAGTTTGAATATATTTACAAAGAAGGTAATATTGCTCTGAGAAATAAATTTCAATACTTAGTGCCAGCTGTTTCCATTTGTTCCAGAGCTCAAGAAATAGTAGAAAATTTTCTAACAGCAACACAACTTGTGTCACATGGATGGTGGGTAGGTCCATGAAGGTTAACTGAGCCTCCTGAGAGAATTTTGGCATCATGGAAACATCTTAAGTGAAGATACTGAAAGGAAAGGAGTGTGTCGTAAAAATAAAAAGGTTTCTTGTATTGAAAATTAATACTCATTTATTTCACAAATTAACATGCCAACTAGAGTCCAAGACTCACCTAGTTATATGACAATTTTTCATGGAATACTGTTATGTAAACAAAAACAGAACGAGCACTTCCTTGTTGCCACAGCGTACAAAATAATATACTTTTTCAAATCGTTCAGTTCACGGTGACAAAAATTAAACTGATAAATAAATTCACATAAACAAAATAATAAATTTAAATAATTGTTTTGCTTTTAACATAATAAACTGAAATTTTTAAAGTGGATCTCACAGAGTGAAAATCTGCAAAATATATGGCTAACAATGAAAATATTATCCAGTACAAGAGGTTGGATACTGAGATTTAGTAAGGATTGTTTCTGTATAAAAGAAAAAGAAAGGTTCAAGGGTTTCTCATTTTATCAGAATTTTCAAAAAGATGATTTGAAATTAGTGAAGGTAATTCAACAGAAATATTTCAATGGAGAAGATGGCAAAAAATTTAAGATTTGGCTGTTTTTGTAGATGGAGATCAAATATTACTAGTGTGAAGATGAAAATCTTAAATAATAAATAAAAGATGATTTTTTGAAAATTTATGTTTTTACCTTCAATCCAAGAAGTTGTATTGACATTCATAAACCTCTATCTTAAGAGCATTTACATTGTAGTCTACAAAATATACTGTGGAAAAAATTTTGGATTTTAAATGGGAGGAAAATCATACAAGAAATCATATCAAATAACTCATTTGTAGACAATTCACTTAAAAAAAAAAAGAAGTAGATTCTAGTCCTTTACCTAATACTCAATGCTACTATTTTCCAAATCACAAGGGGGGATGCAGCCATGCAATTATTCCTTAGATGAGATCAGAAAGTTTGGTACTGCTATTATAACACATCGATCAATAACTCCCGAGACTAATCCAGAGATGGTGCTCGTAGTAAACCAGTAACCAGGTCTTTCTAGAGTACTAACCTTTGCTTGAAACGTGTCAAAATTTTAAGTCGATCGGACCAGGAAAAAGGTTTTTTCCAAGTGGGTGCCGCGATTACTTTCGATGGAACAAAAACAGCAGCGAGTCGATGATTCAGAAAGCTGTTTATCACTATTTACTCTCAACAAAAAAGATTTCTTGCGAAAAAAAAATGGGGGGGGGGGATTTGGAAAAGCGTTGGAACGATTGTATCACCCTAAAAGTTGATTAACAAAAGGTGTTATGTTGATGAATAAAAAAAAATTTTGCAAAAAAAATGTTGTTTTCAATTTTAGACTCGGGAGTTATTGATCGATGTGTTAGAGCAGTGCATTCAGAACTTGTCATCAGTTTATATTCTGAAGTATTTTTTATGATTATTCATAGATTTGTTGCAAGGCAGATAAAATGCTCAACTATTGGTGCAGCCTACCCTACTCTGCAGCTTAGATTGGAATAAGATTATTAAATATGGTAATACTAATGCTATTGATTGAAAATGTAATCCACCAACAGCTGCATGGGAAGGGGGGAGAGATTAATTTGAATAATGAAGGAGCTCTTAAAAAGGATCTTAGACAGAGCACAATTACCTCTATGAAGAAAGGGTGACTATCCTATGTGACTGTGAAGCATTGATGAATTCTCGACTTTACACATATCATTCGGAAAATGTAGCCCTTATATCTCCATCATTCCTACAAAACATCTAGGAGTGGAGATATTGATGCTGTTGACCATCAGAGTCTGAATAGAAGGATCAAATATAGACAAAATCTACAAAAAGATTTGTGGAACGGATTCAAAAGTGAATATTTTAGATTTGTGCAAAAAACAAAATGTTAAGACATGTAATGTACATGCTCAAAGAAATCAATTGCCCACGAGGATAAGTAACTGATGTTATTCCTGGCAAAAGAGATATAAAAAGGATGATAAAATTACGAATGTCACATTCAAAGTTACTCACTCCAGTTCAATGTGTGTATCCCATACAGATTTCTTGTACTTGTGATTTTTCAACAACTTTTGAAGAAAACTGGCCTGTTATCAAGGTTCAAAATGAAACTATTTTGACATCTAAAAGGAAAATCAGAAAGAGAGATATAACTTAAATTTGTCAGATAAAACTTGAATTTCTGAAAAATTAAACTGTTTTTATTATAATGCATAGTCAAAAGATATTGTTTCAAAAGATTGACATTATAATACATTTTTATTTTAATAATTGCATTTAGTCTACTTTAGGCTTATTAACATTGCTAAGGTAAATTTATATAAATATATATAGTTTAATATTTTATTGTGTGCTTTTATTTCCATATTCGAACAGAATATTATTGTCTACTTTAATAATTTATTATATGCTCTAATTTTTTTTAAAATTTAATTGAATAATTGATTTTTGTGGTAGAATCTCTCTCTCTCATTTGTTTTTATTCTTTTTGTTATTAACATAGGCACCATTTTTGAACGTTTAGAATGTGTTGCTTAAAATGTATTAGGAATTTGAAAAAATATTTTCTTTCTTGATAGTAACTGCTTATGTAGAGCCTGGGGCTCAGAAATATCATTGCTTAATGTTAATTAACAATCATTTTGTATAATTTTACATTTATGAGAATTTAAGAATTATAACTTTTAGCTGAGTTTTGCGGTGAAATTTTGGTTTGCTCTTTCAGTATCACTAAAAATAGATGTAAATATTAAAAAGAAACATTCATACTTCAATAAAAGTGTTTAAAAGAAAAGCACTTAATTTTTCGTTTTTATAAGTTGTAAGATAAATATTATTAGATGCATCACTTAAAAATATTTATCAATATTCATTTTTATCAACAAAATCCATTTAAATAATTCAATTATTATTGTATTCGGAAAGCTTTCAAATACTAATCTTTGTATATTAATAAGGGAAGAAAAAGGTAATTGTGGTCTGATTTGTATTATTGTGATGTAGTCATATTCCATCATTACTGAACTGCAAGTTACAGTTTTATTATAAAATGAATGATAATATGAATTTCCAACATGAATATCAGTTTTTTAAATTATGTTAATGCTCTTTTGACATTTATTTTTTATTATTACCAACACACAGAAAAAAATATTGAGAACTCTTAAATTTAGACCAATAAATAATGGTTGAGCACACAACTAATCTCACTAATGGTGAGATCTTGAAAATAATCTCTTGCAAAAAAATTCCAAACTGGGTCATTTCACTTTCCAAGAAATGGTGTGTCATATCAAATCCTAACATTCAATGACAAAAAAGAATTAAAATTGTGGACCTTCTCTTTTAGTCCTAAACTTTCAATGAATATGTCACAAAGACAAACTTTTATTCATGTATGCTTAGTTGGATTTTTAGCTTCTCTCTTTTATGAAGAAAATCATTGCCTGCACTTTGCTGCATGAGGTTTTGTGGGTTCTGGTTTTGTTAAAGATTTCTATTTTATCCATGTGCTTCTTTTTTTGCTCATTTTTAGGTGCATAAACACCCATCTGACTTATTTCTTTCTCTCATTTCTAACATCTCTCATTCAAGATATAAGTTTGCTTATTCAAATTGGAACTCCATGGCATATTTATTCCACAATATATATAAAATAGGGGGGAAATATTGCTTGCTCTTGATAGGAAGTCCCAACATCATCTGAAAGAATATTAATCTGAATCTCATAAAAAAAAAAAAAAAAAAAGGGAGCCGTGATAAAACCACGAGTTAAGTAGATTGCTGCAGTCTTTTTAGAGTTGAGTATAAGAACAGTAGCTGCAATCGGGAATTAGAAAAGGTCTTAAAATCTATAGACAACAAATAAAAAGAATGTGTATTCTGAGTAATAGGGGGGGAAGCAGATATAAAAAATTTAACTGCAAAATAGTAAATTTTGGAATCTTGGGGAAATTTGGACAAAGAAGTAAAAGTTGACTGTATGAACCAAAATTTTCTGTGGTTTAGTTTTAATAGTAGTGTGTGTGTGTGTATATATATATATATATATATATATATATATATATTGATTAATACTACTGTATAACTTTCATCAAAGGAACAGTGTTACATATATATTACAATTAGAAATAATTAAAGAATTCAAAAATGATGAGACAATTTCATTTAAAAAATATGGCTTGTTTAAACAAACATCTAAATTGCAAAAATCCTACTTGTGAAATAACTCATCACACTATAAATATGCAAGGAAAAAATTCTTTTACAGATTGTTTGTACTTAATAGCATGTAATTATATATATGTGTGTGTGTGTATAGATATTCAAAGCAATACAGTTAATTATATTAGAAAGAAAGGTACACAATGTAATATAGTTTCTCAGAATTGAACAACGGTACTGTGATGCATGGCACTGCATTATTTGTATATTTTCATTAAGTAAATTTTTTAAAGAAAAATAATTAGGCGATAAAACAACAAGGTTTATACAAATGTTTCGTTTATAATTCCTAAGCAAAATGGAATAAAAATTGAATTTTTTTTCTAAAAAAGTGGATGTGTGTAGTTTTCTCTTCCATTTGCCACCACTGTTTGAAACTGTAAAATTTTTATGCTAGGTTTTTTTTTTTTTTTTTTTTTTTCAATGAGCTTGAGAGCTTTATTTTGCCTTCTGATTTGTGTAAGTTAAAAAAAAAAAGAGAGAACGAAACTATGGTTTGACATCTGAAATCATTAAAGCCTGTTCTTTGATGATTATTTTCAGTAAAAAGTCTTGATTTCAATATTCAAATTGCTGTATTTTAATAAATGTTAATTTTGTCTTGTTAGGCAATGAAAAAAGAATGGTGACATCTTGGACTGGGTCACCTCAGGTTGAAGAATCTAAACCTGCTCTTCCAAGGAGGTTAGCTAAAAAGGTATTGGAAGTTACTCATAATAAGGCATGTATTGTATTCTATTGCTGTAATTGTTAATGGTGCTCTCTAAACTGTAAATGGATATAATTTAACCAAATCTATTTCTAATAATATCAAAACTTTATTTTGGAAATGACATTTTGATTATCAAATCATTCTGCTTAACTATATCACACACAGAGGCAAATCAAATCTTAAAAAAAGAAGAAAAAAACAGTATATTTGATATGTGGTTGCTGTGCCACATTATACAAACAATTTATCTAGGGATTGAACACATCCCTCAGGTTTGAGGGGTGTGTTCCTTGTACAATTTCAATAAATGTACAAGAAAAAAGTTAAAATTGAAAAGGAATTAATTATGACACATAATATATTTAAAATACATCAGTAAAAATAAAAGTTGTCATATTACAAATAACAAAGTACTCTAATTAAAATATGATACGACATCTTCATGCAATTAATATAAAGTTTATTCAATAGGAAGTACTGCAATTTTTGTTATAGCTCTTTTAAATTCTTCAATTTTAGTTTTACTATGTACAGTTCTTACTCTTTATTTAAGAACCTTAATGTGTTTGAACAACTCATTCTAAAAGCCATTTGCAAACTGGTAAAAAGTTTTCTTAAATATCATTATACTTAGACATTTTATTTTTCTCAACTCTCCATTTAATTCTTTGCAGAAGAGTTGCTAATTAATCATTTGCCCATTTTTTACAGATAATCTAGATTATCTTCATTGTTCTTTGCCAACAATTTAACTTATTCTCATTTACATCTTTAATTATTGGTTCTATTATTGTGTTAATTGATTTCCCTGTTAATCATCGATGATCACTACATCATAATTGTCAAAATCATTTGACATTGTAATGAAGGGTCTTGAGTTAAGTATCTCCTCAATTTGCATTGCTATTGTTTCAAACTTTACATAAGTAAAGCATGAATCTCCTATTGTTGTTTTCAGGTGTTGTTTCACAGACTTTTGTTTTGCACAACCTACTGAAATGGAGGTACTTAAGAAGTGGGGATAAAATTCCAATCCATTTTTTAATAGACAAAGTATGAAGCTAAAATTTTGTTAGGAAATTAACTAATTTATAGAACTTTTTCAATTGGAAATTAGCTCCCATAAAGTTAGTCGCATTATACATGAATAGTTTTGAATATTTACTATGTATGTCCATGAAATGCTTTGTGTAATCAAGTCATTAGAAGTCAAATCTGACAAAATTTCGAGATGGATAACTTTGGTTATGAAACATATGCATGTAAATTATGTTTAATGCACCCTTAATCTTGTATTTTTATAAGCAATAAAAAACAGACTGCATAGGTCTAATCCTGTTACACTAAATGAAGGTGACCTATTTACTCATTTATATGGTAAGTTTTACATAATCTGTGATGACAAAATGAGTTTATATATAAAGCTGATCACCCAAAGATATGTTGTTTTTCACACCAAATCTCTGCCAAAATTTTAGTCATGTAGCATTTAGTAGTCCTGGAAATCCAATATGAAATTATGGTGAATGAACACTCAAAAATAAATTTTACTTAACTTACTATTTTTAGAAGGATCACTGAATGATTGTCAGTAAATAGCAAAAACACTTTTCCAAGCTGTCTACCAACATGAATTATTCTTTTTTGATTTACAAAGGGTTTCAAACTTTTTACATTTATCGTTATGTCTTTACTTGATAGGACCCTCTGTTCATATTTAATTAGGAACTCTCCAACTACTCAAACTTCTATTTCAAGAGGTCTAACTCTTTTATCTTTACCAATACAATTATATATAAATCTAAAAATTAAGAAAGAACATCATTCTTATAATTATTTTATAAGAATTGTTATAAATAGATAGAGATCTTTTGTGGCTCCATCAAAAACTTCCACCATGTGTCACTACTTTCCAGGGAACTAGTACAAACTCACCACATCAGAAGATCAGCAGGATTGGTTTTAGTTGAGTAATAAAACCAAGAATTTAGATTAGTCTTTGAATCTTTTTAACACAATTTAGAACAAATGATTTCCCCATCTTCTGCTGAATCCTTTGATCCAATATAATGTAACTTTAAAGTCACTCTCAAAAAAGATATTAGACAATGCTTTACAATCTAGAACTTTTTTAGTCTCAGTTCCTAATCTTGCAGCAATCTGTGCACATGGTAATTTTAGGCGAGGGAAGTATATTTTCTTTTCTGGTACAACTCTTATTTTTAGAAGCCATCAAATGTATAGAAACTCATTCATGATTTTTTGCTTTGACATATACAGCTCCGTAAGATTTGACTCCCGTCAAAGAAAACATGGGTTTCTTTGTTTTTATCAAATGAATCTGAAATAAATCTTGGCACTCTTATTTTGGTAAGTTCCAAAAATTCTTTGCACAATTCTTGTCATTCAAATCAAAGGCAGGTCAGCTTCCCACAGTAGCTTAATTAACCATTACTTATATGCAATGAAAATTTTAATCTAACAGTCAAAGGCATGATAAATCCTAAGGGATCACACCTTTTTCCAACTGCCTGAAGAATAAATCACTTCGTATTTTTTTTTAGTTTAAAAAGTCTAACAAGCAGTTTCTGCTCACAAACTAACATCTTGAAAATTCCATTGTATACCCAAAACATTCAATTTCATTTCATTTGTGTCATTTTAAGCAGAGTGAATAAATCTCATAGTTTTCTTCCAATTTTCTTACTAAATTTTTGTCATTTGTCACCCATTTACAAAAATTCATGCTATCTTTACTCATGATTTTTTTAACTCCACTTGAAAGTTTTAAGGATTCCTTTGCATCACTTGCTAACATAATTAGATGATCAACATACATACACAAATCAAGAATTTTAAAAACTTCTGCAAATAAATTTCTAAACTGCTGATTAAGTAGCTTTTTAGTTGATCTATAGAAAGGTACTCAGAATTCACACCAAAAGTAAATGCTTAAATCTGTACACTTCTGTTTGCTTATCATACTTTTTCACAATATTCCTGTCAATTTTCTCAACAAAATGAAATCTAACTGCATCTCTGTCTTTTTCAGCTAAGACAATTTATAGAAAAGCCTTTTTGATGTTGACTAAAATTGCTACATTACTGAGTCTAAAATGTATAATTAAAATATTACTTTTAATTAATACCAGGCCATAAGCATTTGTTAAGTGCAACTAACCAACTTAGTGTGAACTTGCATCAAAAATAATTTGCATTTTTGCGATGATACTTTCTTCTCTGTACACAGCTTGATGCAGAAGGTAATATATAGGCTTGTTTACTGGTTGTTGTATAGCACCCTCCAATTTTCTTATAATATCCTATTCTAAATATTCATTTAAAATATATCTGTATTAAATATAATGAATTACTGAATTACATTATTTCTAGCTTTTTCTCTGCTGCCTCAAAATTATCTCCTATAATTGATTGCAGCTCTTTTTTCAAAATAACTAACAGTATATTGTTTATTTTTAAACTAACAGTTACATTAAAAAATCTCAAGTTCTTTGTCTTCATTGTAACATTAGGTATTATTCTTAATTCCAATTGGTTTTAAATCAAAGAATTATTTTCAATTCCATCCCAAAATTTTCATGGATAATTCTGCAATGCACTGGTGTTTTCTTATCCTCAGAATTTTCAATACTACCCCTTATTAAATAACCAAATAGGGAATTTGGCATAACTATAGTAGTAGTATTAGATACATAAATTTGTTCTAATCGTATTAAATCAAAAAAATATATCAGAACTTTTCTTTTGATTCATAAAATACTGGTTCTGTTTATTTAACATTTCAGGTATTACCTTATTAAAAATAAATGTATTTGTATCGAAGACATCAAATAAGTAATTTTTGGGACCGTATAAAAATCTGGTTTCTGGTTAAAAGTCTTGTCTGCATTCAAAAAATGACTACCCTCACTTTCGATTTCTAGCTGTTGAAAATCCTGCTTAACAACCTACTGATAAATTTATATTTTCTTTCTGCATCTGATGCTTTTCAATTAATTTAGATGAACAAAGGTGAAACACACTTCCATTATTAAGGTTCTCACTGAATATATTTTTCCTTCATACAATTCTTTCTTAATAAAAACTAAATTAGTAGATAATAACACTTTCTTCACAATCTTATTATGGCTATCCTAAATCATAAAACATCTGTTTTTATTCTTGGTTTTGAAAGGTCACATTAAAATTGAGAAGTAGAATAGCAGTTTCTGAAACTATAGATACTTGAAACAACAAAAGCATAAATTATGCTTCTTTACAAACTCTAATCCATCTTTTATACACAGTTTTTGAAATTTATGGCATTTATACAATTTGTGTTTTGTTATTACACAGTTTACAAGAACTTTTTCTTTTGAGTAGTTTTGTTTTTGCATTGCTGGCATTTTAATTGCATTTCACCTCTTGAGGACAAGCGGGCCAGGAATGATGTGCAATTATGGGATGGAATGCTCTGAAATGGAGTGCTACTACCTGCCCGTGCATTTAAAGTGATTAAGTCTAATTTTACAAAAATATTCCAATAAAATTCACATTTTAATACAATGTATAGAGACTATTACATTAATAGAAATGAATGAAATATTGCAAAATACTAGAATTATAATTATTCACAAGAAACAAATACTATATATGGAAATTAAGCAATAATAATCTGATTATAATAAAATTCCAGTTTAAAAATTCTGCATGTGGTATAGGATCGACACGCAGTCATACATTGCATATTTTGGACTCATAATGCAATATTTGTTTGTTTTTTAGTGCAAGGAAGGCACTTCTGTTTATCTTAATCACCTTTCCTGTCAATGTAAAATTTTGGTAAATGTCTTCCAGATAAAACAGAATAGTTGAATACCTGGTGATTTTGGTCAAATTTTTAAGATTCTTGGTTTTGTGAACTTTTCTATTATTGGACGAATAACTGGATTTGAATTCCAAAGCATATAACAGGTCAATTGAAAAGTCCCCGGCCTAACACATAGATGGTGCTACTAGAATTAAATCCATATGTTTTTTAGTTAGCCCTAACCCTCAAAAGATGCGTGTATAAATTTGACAGCTGTCGGATCATTGGTTTGTGAATTATAGCATTTTGAGTGAAGCAACTTTTGTTATTGTGAAAAAAATGGATATAAAGGAATTTCGCATGTTGATAAAATATTGCTTTTTGAAGGGAAAAAATACAGTTGACAATGGATGAAACATGGCTCCATCATTTCACTCCGAAGTCCAATCGACAGTCATCCGAGTCTGTATTTTTGGATGCGCATGGAATAATTTTCATTGACTACCTTGAAAAAGGAAGGACCATCAACAGCGACTATTACATAGCGTTATTGAACCGTTTGAAAGACGAAATCGTCGAAAAACGGCCGCATTTGAAGAAAAAGAAAGTGCTGCTTCACTAATACACCGTGTCACAAGTCAGTGAAAACGATGGCAAAAATCCATGAATTGGGCTTCGAATTGCTTCCTCATCCACCGTATTCTCCAGATCTGGCCCCAGCGACTATTTCCTGTTCTCAGATCTCAAAAGAATGCTCGCTTGGAAGAAATTTTCGTCAAATGAAGAGGTGATCGCCGAAACCGAGGCCTGTTTTGAAGCTAAGGACAAATTGTACTTCAAAAATGGTATCGAAAAGTTGGAGGGTTGCTATAATCAGTGTATCACCCTTGAAGGGAATTGTTGGCCTACCTGAGTTGGCCTTTGATAAATTATTTAATGCCACAAACAGAGAAAGACA
>BMAW01050588.1:114033-142451 GCA_019974015.1 Nephila pilipes
ATTTATTTACAACATTATTCACAATATTAATTAATATCATCACATGTTAAGCTGAAAGCTACAGAATCATAGCGATGGTCTCATTCATCATCATAAGATCTCATACAACCATCTGAGATCACATTCCAACCATCCAAAAACATCTATAACAGACAAGGACTCATTTAGCATCAGCCAAGTAACAAGACTCAATCTACTAAGATCTCCATTATATATACTCCGGAATTTGCATTCGACACCGTCAACTCGATTGTTAAGAATCGGCATCCAATGAAAAATAACTTCATATGACGTAACTAAAAAATACCGTCGAATGCAAATTCCCGATTCGTGGGATGACGTCATATCGGCAAAACGTAATTCCAAAGCATTACCGCGAAATGACAACAGGAATTATGTTGAATAAAAAAAACTAATTTTCCCAAAAAAAAATGTGTTTTACCCGTAGGCCGGGGACTTTTCAATTGACCTGTTATTTTCTCGCCTTTTACTTTATAGTATATTACATTTGCATTTTATAGTGCCATATCTAACTATTCATAAAACAGCTATTTATACCTTTTTGTTGTTTTTCATAGTGCTAGATAATGATAAATAATAGAATCAACTACTGTGTCAATACCTCCCATTATACTGTACAATGTAGAGTGGCTTTAAAATGTCCTTTCCAGTGTTTCAATCTTTTTTTTTTTACTTATTGGCACAATAACATTATCTTATATGGTTGGTGACCATACACAATAATGTTAGCCTAATGTTTGATAATGTTATGAACCAACACACTTTTCTTTTTGTCCTTAAATATAAATAAATTCAATATTTTTTTTTTTTTTTTTTTTGCAAAACTACATTTCTATCCTTCTTGTTATCAGGAAATGACTTTTGGCATTCCTTTTTTGTCTCTCATGACAGTCCCACTCATGTCTTCAGAAGGAATTTTATTTCAGAAGATTTAATTAACTGCAGGTTCAGGGCAAGCATCCTAATGGCAACTCCTCTTCATTATTACATTCCTCTGTGTCTGAGGAAAAAAAAACTTCTCATTCACTGTAATTACTAATATCATTATCATTAATCTCAGAATTCATAATTTTACATATTTTATTCTCAGTTAGGTATCTTGGTCTCTGAGCCATGGCTAATAAAATGAAACTTCTACAAAACACACCCATAAATATTTTACTCTCAGCCTCTGCAATAGTCAGCTGGATGCACTTTCCTTATTCTCCTAATGAAAAGAGCAAAGCAATTAACAATGCCAGTTTCCATTTAACTCCTGCATGCATTTTTCAAGTGCCATGATTCCCAGTTTTTTAACAATAATAAATCTATAAAATATATATACTGATCAGAACAGAAACTAATATGTATACGTAAAACTGAAATACTGTATGAATCAATTGTTGTGAAAATTGTTGCCGTTTCGCGCCATCTAGTAACATTTCAAATAGATCATTCTGTTTTCCAGTTATACATTCGATGCTGGACCCACCATATTAATATGCTGGGCTTATAAAAGTGGAATCTAATGAGACGCTGGTCACAAACAGATTAAAGTTGTAGAATAATCCTTAAGAAAATCTAATAATTTTGGTGTAATAGGTATGGTATCTTTCTTTGAATTCTGTTCTCGCCACAAATTAGTGTTCTGAGGAAGTTTTTTACTTAAAATAAACATAAAAAAGGTAGATGAAAACCCTTCTAATTTTTTATCAAGAATGTAGCTACATTACTTGTCATATCAGTTAAATTTAGAATTGCAGATGCTGGCTGATTTTGAACGACAGGAATGCTCAAAAATCTCTTGAAATGCACACTTAAATTTGCTTTTTTGTATTAGAATATCTCTCCTGTAATAGAGACCATACTAATCGATCATATAGAATCTGTCATCAAAATTGTTTGAATTATTCTTAAGGCATCTCTTCATACTGCTGGCTTAAGGTATTATAAATTTATAGTATCTGTTAAGTTTGGTCTTTGATTAATTCTTGCTTTAAAACTATCTTTAAGTGAAAACTAAGCATGTAACAGATCAATTGAAAAGTCCCCGGCCTACCATAGTAAAACACATTTTTTTGGCAAAATTAGTTTTTTTTATTCAACATAATTCCCTTCAAGGGTGATACACTGATTATAGCAACCCTCCAACTTTTCGATACCATTTTTGTAGTACAATTTGTCCTTAGCTTCAAAACAGGCCTCGGTTTCGGCGATCACCTCTTCATTCGACGAAAATTTCTTCCAAGCGAGCATTCTTTTGAGATCTGAGAACAGGAAATAGTCGCTGGGGCCAGATCTGGAGAATACGGTGGATGAGGAAGCAATTCGAAGCCCAATTCATGGATTTTTGCCATCGTTTTCACTGACTTGTGACACGGTGCATTAGTGAAGCAGCACTTCCTTTTTCTTCAAATGCGGCCGTTTTTCGACGATTTCGTCTTTCAAACGGTTCAATAACGCTATGTAATAGTCGCTGTTGATGGTCCTTCCTTTTTCAAGGTAGTCAATGAAAATTATTCCATGCGCATCCAAAAATACAGACGCCATAAAAATACAGACTCGTACGACTGTCGATTGGACTTCGGAGTGAAATGATGGAGCCATGTTTCATCCATTGTCACATATCGACACAAAAACTCGGGTTCATTACGCTTGATCATCTTCAAACACTGCTCCGAATCATCAACTCGTTGTTTTGGGTCAAAAGTGAACTCTCGCGGCACCCACTTTGCACAGAGCTTTCTCGTACCCAAATATTCGTGAATGATATGATGTACACGTTCATTTGATATCTTTAGAGTGTCTGCTATTTCATTCAATTTCAATTTACGGTCATTCAAAATCCTTTTGTGGATTTTTTTAATGTTTTCATCGGTAATAACCTCTTTTGGGCGTCCACTGCATTCACCGTCTTCGGTGCTCATTTCACAACGTCTAAACTTAGCATACCAATCCTTGATGGTTGATTTTCCTGGGGCAGTGTCCGGAAACTTGGCATCAAGCCAAGTTTTTGCTTCAACTGTATTTTTTCCCTTCAAAAAGCAATATTTTATCAACACGCGAAATTCCTTTTTATCCATTTTTTTCACAATAACAAAAGTTGCTTCTCTCAAAATGCTATAATTCACAAACTAATGATCCGACAGCTGTCAAATTTATACACGCATCTTTTGAGGGTTAGGGCTAACTAAAAAACATATGGATTTAATTCTAGTAGCGCCATCTATGTGTTAGGCCGGGGACTTTTCAATTGACCTGTTATCTTGATAATATCGGTAATGAAATCTTTAGTAAATGCGCAACAGAATTCTTAGATATAAAATTCTCAGTAAAATTTTCCAACATAAACTAGTGGTCATGGTTGTGGACTCGTGCGGTGGGATCACAGTTGTGGACTGGAAATTTCCATCAAGTCGTTGAATCAATCCTTAATGCCTCTAAAGATTGACCATGTAGCCAAGGATACTGCACATTAAATGTATCTTTACTCAAAGTCCTCCCATTGATGTAGTGTGGAAGTTAGGAGAGGGAGGGGCCAGTTCAGGTGTCATTCTTGTCTTTTGACTGAAGTTCAAAATTACGAGCTACATCGCCAATAGCCCTCATGTTGCTTCTAGTGTAATATTAATAAAACCAATAAAACATATTCTAACTGTCCAATTTTTACAACTTACTATTAACATCAAATTCTGTGCCAATAAGAATATAATTTATTTCATCTTGTTCATCCATAAGCTTTTTAACATAACCTAAGTGCTGCACTTTGATTGAAAATGGAATTAAACTCTTCTTGCAAATTTTTAATTTTTGTTCTCAATAATTTTAATTCAGTAATACTTAAATTAGGTTGAAATAGTTTTTTTTAATTTCAACTTTGTTAACACAGCTTTATGTGCTCTTCTCTTTGCAAGTCTTCCGTAGTTGCTAGTCATTTGGCTGTACACAAATAATAACTAATAATAATCGTTCTCAAAATTTAAAAAAATAAATAGAAGGGGCTTATGCACTCTCAATTCAGCAACTTCTAAAGGAATAATTTATAATCAACTGCAATGCCATAAAGTTCAACAGCAGCTTATAACTCTAGCAAAAAGACGAGCAGAAATGTTAATGCCTCTTGCTGCTCTGAAAACTATAAACAGGTTGTAAATAACGAATCAATACTATTCCTAATAGTATCAAATTTTTATTTAGGAAGCAACATTTGGACATTTTGATCATTCTGCTCAACTATGCACAAAAATTGTTGAATATTATCTGTTTAACTATTGTTTATTATACGAGTGCAATGATGTATTCATTTAGGGGAAAAAATTGTTTAAAATAGATAGAACATTTTTGTAAAGAATAAAACTTAGTTATGTGTACTTTAAATTGTTAATACTTAGCTGTATATGTTCTATGTGTGTGCTTTCAGTTATATTGACAGAATATGCTAACCTAATTTCAATATATCAAGATAGTTATTGTTAATAATGTTTGGAATGATTTAATTAAAACTGTATTAAAAAAAATTTATAATCTGTTTTACAGTTTTTGTATTATCTTTTATTCCAATTTGATTTTTTAAGGCTAACTATGTAAATTGAGTCATCCAGAAAGTTTTTCAGTGACAAATAACAATAAAGCGGTTCAAAGACGTAGAATCTTATTGAATTACATAAGCACAATTTCTTTTCTATGAATTTTTGCCTTCATTCTGGCAGTTGAAAAATTCCCTGTTTTTAAAAAATCAGCAAGGTTATTTAGGAAAGGAGTTATTAAGAGACTGTTTGACGGTCTCCAAAGAAGATTACTTCTGACTGTTCCTGAAAGGATGAAAATCTGAGGGGAGCAGGTCTGGTAAATATGGGAGGGGGGCACAAAACATACTGACCATATTCATTGCAATGTGGGGCCAAGCTTTATCATGCTGAAAGACAATACCTCTATGATTGGTTAGTTGTAGCCACTTTTCTTTATTTTTGCTTTCAAAGCTGTCGTTTGGAAACAGTATTTTTCCAAATTTGTTGCCCGATTTGGTAGCAAAAGTTTGTAATCCTTCCTTTGTAGTCCTATCATACACAAAGCTTTACTTTTTTGGGATGTATCCCACATCTCCATGTTACTTGAAGAGGTTCATGTAACCTAATTTATGAGGTTTTCATTATATCATTTTTATACAGTATCCATTTCTCATTGCAAGTAATGAGTTATTTCAAGGAGCTTCATCATTTTGTTTCAGCAAAGAATCATGCTAAAATCAGAGTAAGCATATTCTGCAGCATTAAAGTAGGGGTATCTACACATCATAATGGCTTTTAAATTCAATCTTCTTCAAATGATCATGTATTGTGCTTTTCGAAATATTTAGTCTGTATGATAGCTCATGAATTATGTAATGGGGATTATCAGTGATAACTTCTTTTAAAGTGTCCTCCTTTACAGATGATGGTCATCCAGAGAAGACATCTTCAAGGCTGAAATATCTATACTTAAACTTCTCAAACCACCTTTAAACTATGTAATCTGAAACAGCACTTTGCTAATAAAATTTGTGCAGTATATGAACAATCTAACTAGCATTTTTACCTTTCTTGAAATAAAAGAAAATAATATGAGGAAACTGGGCTTTTTCATTCTTCTCTTTTAGCACTGCACTGAAATAAAAGTTATGTCAAAGCATATGTGAGAATTATGCAAAGCAAGCAGGAAGCCAGAATGTTCATGCATATTTCATTCAAGATCACTCCTTATCAGCAGTAGCAAAATAGCTAGACAAAACTGCTTTGCTTTGAAAAATGACAGGAATTTCCAGATGACTGAATGAGTTTTAAGAATTTCTTTTTAAGATAATTGGAATCAATTTTATTTTAATACTTATGTTTTGTATCTAAAATGCTTATTCTCAAGTAATATTAGAGGGGGAAAGAAAAAGTTTAAAGAACAGAGGTGTTAAAAATATTCTCTGGAGGTGCATTTTATCATGTATATTAATGCTACTATTATGCCAGTAATTTAATAAAAAAATATGTTAGAAAAATGAAATCAAAATCTCTCTCTTCAATGTTTCAGTTTTTAAATATTTTTTATCGTGTGTCTTTTCTTTTAAGACACATCTTGTTTTTTTTTTAATTCTGTTTTAGAACAATTGTATTTTACTTTAGTAACAAATCACTGCTTCAGAAATGTTAAAAATATTCTCTATTTTTTTTTTTTTTTTTTTTTTTTTTTTTTTTTTTTTTTTTTTTTTTTTTTTTTTTTTTTTTTTTTTTTTTTTTTTTTTTTTTTTTTTTTTTTTCAGAGTTCCTCGCCTGCAATGATCAATCAGCCAAAAGAACTTCCACAAGTGACTTCACTCCCAGATTCCCAGGAACTTCTCAGTCCTCAGAACAACACCCCTAGTCCCTCTGCAGAACTGCACTCTCCTAATGATCTTGTTCCTCCCCCTATTCCCAACAAAAGGACTGCAGTGGGGGGCAACAATCCTACCTCTCTTCCGACTTCACCCAATCAGTCTCCTGTGAGGACTCCAGAATCCATGATCCGGAGTCACTCCATCCCAGTCGGAGTCATGCCCCACATTCCTCAGGAGTATGAGGATGAATCTTTAAATGGAGAGGATGAATCAAGCAGCATGTGAAATCACTTTTTGAAACATTATTTGGTTATTGTGTAATTATTTAAAATAACATATTGATTTTTATTATTATGTACTTTGTAATACATCCCTCTGTGATGTTATTGATATTCTTGGTTATAAGAATACTTAAAGACAGGTATATGAGACACATGCATGAAATGGGGAGGAAAAAATTGAAATCTAGTCATCTGTTCCTGCTCTTTGTAGATATTTACCTCAAAGTTATTTCTATCATTTTTTCCCCTACTCTGATGAAAATACTTTACATTAAATTGAAACACATTTTTATTTGTATTTTTCTGTTTCTTATCTGAAGAATGAAATCATGAAAAAAATTATGTGGAATGTTTAAAGTGCTGTATAATTCTCCCTTCTCCCAATCCATGCAAGAAGAATTTTTCTGTTTAGCTCATTTAAACTAATTCTTGGTAGCTATTCTTGATTTAGCTGTAATTCTTTCAGACAACTTTGTTTTGTATGTTGTATTTGGTTGAGAAATGAATACTTCTATAATATATTATTTACTTTTTTTGAAATTCAAATTCTTTATATTAAATTACTCAGAATTGATAAATGCTGATTAGAGTAAACAATTTCATGTGTAAATTGCTATTAGGAAAAAAGTAATAAACTTGTGTTATAATGTAAAAGAAAGGTAAGAAACATATGTTACGTTTGACCACAATTGGTTCTTTTTATTTATTTATTTTATTTTTATTTATGCATGAAAATTAGCCATTATTTAAAAATATTTTTGTTTAAAAATTTTGACAGAATTTTTGGATTGAACATAACTTTAGAAAATATTCATTTACATTGAATCTCAATCAAACATTTTATAATTTTTTAAAATTTTATTTCTCAGTGTTTGATAATTACAGTACATTTTCATTTTATTTTTAATTTTTTATTCATATGTTTAACTCTGAATAGTTCGTCCATTTTGCACTGATGTAAATTTTTTTAATAACTGTACATGGGGTGAGGTTAATTTATAAGTACCTTGATGTAAAACATCCAAATATGCTGAATTGATATCAAAATTTTAGTGATGTGTTCATAATGCTTTAAAAAAAATCTTTAAGGGTTTCATTAGAGAACTTGTCCATTCATAAATATTTGCAGATTTTATATATTTTGAAGATTCTTCATGAATATTGGATAATTAGATCCAATGATTTTTAAGATATATATATATCATGGAACATTTAAACTTTATTTTAAATGAATTAAATATTAAATTCTTAAAATTAGGTCGTGTAATGAGTATAAAAAAATATTCTATTTAATTATCATGTGCTTGTTATTTATTTACTAATTTTCTCAGGATTGGCATAAAGTACTTCGAGAAATACTTCAAAATTTTATAATAATTGAGTCTCAAATATTTTGGGTTCTCAATTTCATGAAAGAAGAAAGGGTATCAAAATATTTGTATTCTATTATTATTCTTAATTTTTTTTTATTTCCTGAAATAAAATTTGCTGGAGTTTCAGTGATATTTTTCTTACATAATATTTGCAGTTTTGATAACAATTTTTTCCTGTAGTTTTTAGTTCATTTTTTTTTTTTTTTTTTTTTTGAAGTTGTGTAAAAGTACTCTTATTGTGATATGGATTGAAGAAGTGTTTTTATGTCCCTGTCATCAAGTATTCTAAACTTGTGACCTGTCCATCATTGATTTTATAAATTTATGGTGAGATTCAAAGCGAAGTAGAGTGATTTGCTTAACCAAATGTAAAATTTCATACAATTTTATGATTCATTCCCATGTGGCATTAAAGTTGCTTGGCTTTTATATTGTCCATAATAAGCAAATTTTGTTATGTTATTTTCTATGTTACTAATTTTTGTAGAGAATTCAAATTATAATTTTTGTATAAAGGCAATGAATTTCAGATCATTTTTGTACTTTGTTGTACATATTTTTTGTTTACTAGAAACAGAAAATCTTTAGAATTACAGAAAATGCTGTTTACCTTCCACCCTTCCTGTAAAAGGTTTGGATGGGCTTTTGAAAAATAACCTTAAGTATTAAAAAATCATCTTTGATTTTTTTTTTTTTTTTTTTTTTTTTGTAATTCCATTGTGATGATGCAAAAGCAAATTTGTGGTGCTGTTCTTTCTTGGAAGATTTCCGTTTCTCTCGAGAAGTTTTGGGCTGCAGCTGCGGGTAATGTTGCTATTGTTTGCTAATCATACTGTTTATTGAATGAGTTAAATAAAGCACTTTTTTTAAAAATGTTTTAAATGAATATATTTATTAAAAAATTATTTGTAACAATAAGAACATATAAAAACAAGATGTATGACATGCTTTTATAATTGATGTACTTAAAAATGTTGTAACATTAAAAGTACTTTTATTTTAATTTCTTAATATTTGTTTACTTGTGCATTAAAATTGTCTGATGAAAATCAAGAAAATGAATATATTGATACTAAAAGTCACAGTCATCTAGATGCTTTTCATAGCATTAGTAGAGTAGATGGTGGAAGAGAAATTGATTTTGTTTAATATCTTAATGAGGATTATTTGAAGACTGAATAATGCATACATTTTTTTTAAACTATTATGAGTTAACCATTGTTGAATGTGTTTTTATTGATCATTTCAAATAATCTCTTTTAAAACTGAATCAGAAGCTATTTTAGAAGTGCAATGATATCTCTTATGAAGAATATTTTTCTCTTTCTTTCTTTTTTGTTCTGTTTAGTTGCTTCTATTAGATATTATATATTAGAATTTGTTATGTGTTTATTATTTTATTCTTTTGTTTGAGTTTGAATTAAATGTATTAAGTACTAAATAAATTGATTATTACCCAATTAATTAGTTTTTAAAAGAATAGTATAAAAGTAAGCTATAGGTAATTTATTTAATAAATTTGATCCTGTGTGTTATAAATTTAATTGGAAAAAGCTATGTGCTTAAAGATAACGTTCTTTAGTGTATTTGAAAGAAAAAACATATGAATTTAATATACTTTTTTTTAGAATAAATTTTAAAAACAAGTAATCATTGATTTTAATTTTGATTTACTTGACCGTTAAATCTTGGTTATCAATGTCATTTTTTTATTTTATTAAAATATATTTAAAATAGGTGATGTTTTTATTTATTTATGTAATGATGCATTTCATTTATAGAAGAGCAACATAGGAATGCAGAAAGAAAATTTTTAAAGATTCTTTAAATTAATAACTTTTTATTAAATAAACTTTTATATTTTTCTAAATATGAATTGAATGAGAGTTAAATTAGAATTTTAAATTGTCTTATGATTAGGCTTATAAGGATTAAGTTAATTTAATTGGTATTTTTCTGTGTCAAATGGTATTAATATCCTGAGTAAACGATATTTTTTTATTTTAGTGATTTTTATCCCTCATGTTATTTATTTTATTTATTGAAAATTGAAAATGTTAATAATAAATCTATTATAGGATTTCAATGTCTGTATTTACATACAAAGACAGCAGCCTATTTTTATCATGTTTAAATATAGCAGCTTTATTATGGAAAAAAATCCCCTGTAATTTGATTGAATTTAATGTAATTGAAAATATCTATTTCTAATGTTTAGTAACTTTGTTTTAAACTGTAACCTTTGAGGCACGCTTAAAGAGTGATATTTGTATAAGAATTTTTTTAAAAATCGTTTAAATGAGTTTAACTGAGAATATGTATAATATTCATTTTGAAATATTTCAGGTTATTTAAGTATTTTTAAATGTGTGATTCCCCCCCCCCTTTTTTTGTTTGCAGCTAACAAATTAGTACTTTGGAATGCTACCCGTAAACTAGTATTTTCTAGTGCCTTAAGAATATTATAACTACCTTGAGATGAGTTCAATTTAGTTCTATAAAACTTTCTTTTTCAGAATACAAATTAAACTTGCAAATTTTCCGAATTCGAAAAGAAAAAAAATCCTCATTGAGAAAATCATATTCATAATTTATTTACTTTATTCAAAAATTATCTTGTTTATCTTTTTTGTTTCTAGCTTAATTAATTTATAAAGGTAAAACTGTATTTATTTATTACATAGCGAATGTTAATTTAGAAGCATTTAATAAATGGTAATATTTTTTGTGTGAATCATTCAAAAATTATTTTTTTGTATATAGTATATTGTTTACTCATTTAATTTTACTACTTATTACTTAAAAGTATTCAATTCAATTAAAGTTACTCAATTAAATGAATGTTTTTTGTTATGCGAATACTACACATATGAAATCAATATTCATATTTGAATTCTTTGTACATAATTCCTATAAAATTGTGCTCTTAATTTTGCGTATTGCATATCAAAAGATGATAAACGATTTTAAAAAAAAATACATAAATATTCTCTTTCAAAATTATTGTAATTTACTTCGATTTCAAATCTGAAATTCTACTGTAGGGTTAGCGAAACAAATTGTAGAGTGTGATGCTATGGCAATAGATCTGAACTATTTAGCGAAGAAGGCTCTTTGTACTAGATTTGATAAACTTTATAAATCTTCCTGTACTTGAAATAACTGAACTTTGATATTAGTACAAATATTGATTATCTACTTTTTTATTTGAAAAAATAATGTTTTAGAATGGAGTGATATTTTGTGATGGTGCAAACCAGTTGAATGAACAAGCTATGAATTTTTATATGTCACATTCCGTTGTGTGTTGTCTCAGTCTACATTCTCATTTATATGTGTTTTGTGTAAAAATCAGATAATAAATTATTGATAAATAAAATTTTCAACACTTGTATAATCAGTTTTCATTGTTTTTCTGTCAATAATATACTAATGTCCAACTACATAACATATGTAGTTGTTTCTTCTTCATGGAAATCTGTTATGTAAAATATTTCTGAATGAATTTGACTTCATTATTTATTTGCACCTTTTGTATGGTCCTAAAACCTTTCAAAGATCTCTGTAGGTGTTTAAAAATGGGAAGCATAGATGATATGTGCATTTACTTTAATGATTTCTCTGATGTATACATAAACATGCTATCAACTCTGAATCAAAATGAAGATAAGTATATGCAGTGCATCAAAGAATTTTTAAGACTGGTGTGATATCTCAGCCTTCATTTTTATGTCACCTGCATTATCTTGCATCCAGATTCTCGATCTTCTGCTGGAGCATTGCCATAAAATCTGTGCATTTGTTGAACTAACTCAAAAGATATGGCCATTCATTCAAAAAGATTTTTTTTTCTTATTTATTTAGAGGGCACAAAGAGCTGTAATTAAATTTAACACAAAACTATAAAAGTTTCTCAGAAATATACAGTTTTATGAAAAAAATTTAAGTTATTTGTGTTTAAATATATTAAATGATCTCCTGTGGTGGCACAGATGTTTTTCAGCTGAAGAGATAAGTTTAATGATAAGTGTTCTAGAAAACCAGATTCATCTAAGACATCTGTGATTATTGAAAAAGAACATGATTTCAGGGCAAACAATGGCTGTGAGTAACCAAAAATTATTGGAAAAGCGAACTTCTACAAAGGTTTATTTAACCAATGAACAAAAATCAATGCAGAGGCATCATTTCAGTTGCCGAGAATGATCCACAATTCTTGAAATTAATGGTTTAAAGGAGATGGAAACAGTGTTTTCAATATGATCCTAAATAAAGTATGGATTGGAAGTCAAAAAACCTTGCCACAATCCGCCGCCCCCACCAAAAAAAAGCTCCATCTAAAATCAAAAATAATGATTATTACATTCTTTGATAGAAAGAATATTTTTCCACATAGAATTTATTCCAACTGATTAAGCAATTACTTTTATTTAAACGTTTTAAAGAACATTTGAATTCATCCAGAAAATTGTTGGAATTTGATGCCTGGTTATGCACCCAGTCACCACTCATTTATTGTACGTAGATTTTCAGTATGAAATTACATCTTTCTATTGAATCGTTACCATCTTCTCCTAATTTAATACCTGGAACTTTTCTTTATTCTCGGAAGATAAAATGGTGTTATTTCATTTATACAAATAGATCCGACACTCTCTTTGAAGCATTTGAATCAGTATTGAATTGCTGTAAGAGTGTATTGAAGCTGGAGGGGCCTATTGTCAATAAAAAAACCAAAACAAAGAATGTTTTCTTTTTACAAGCCTAGTTTTAAAAATTCATTGACGCATTCTGTATGGATTTTAGTCTTGAAAAGATAAAATCTATGCACAAATACTTTTTCAAAGTGTTTTTTAAATTTTTCGTTTAACATTAATTTTTTTTTGGTGGGGGGGGGGGGCATTTCGACAATATAACTAGTTTAAATAAATGTAATTTTAATTGTATTAATTCTGGAAAAAATTAATTTACTTGTTAGTTTTCACAGTATTAGTTATAACATCTTGGGACATGGGAACCTAATTTATAGGCAGACAATTTATGGGGTTTTCATAATCCAAGATCTAATGCATTAAAGCAATCGAATTTAAAATTATTTTATTGGCCGTTTTTGATTATAGATTAGTGAGATAGAATTAAAAGAATGAACAAATTTACTTCTGTTATAGATTTGCACCAGATTTCACCTTCTTTTGGTGTAAAATAATTACTTTCTAAGTTTCAGATTACATAAGGTAGTGGACAGAGAAATTAAGATTCATGAATACAACACCAGAAATATTCTTTGAAAAATCTGTTGCATTTCATTAGCTTATTAGTGTTTGCGCTATATATGTTAACAACTTACATTTAGAAATTTTCTTTTTACGCAGCTTACTGTTTTGTTGCACATTTTCTTTTCTTTTTTTTTTTTTTTAAATTTCTAACTTTGTTTTGTAAGTTCTGTAATTATTTCGAGAAATTTTTTGAATATGGTGTTTAATTAATCTCATTTTTTTAAATATAGATGTAATCCCTTTAAAATAGATTTAATAAGAATGTATTTACTATTTATTTCACTTGCAAAATGACTCATTTAAATAAATTTACTTTGAAAGCGAGCTGATTTTTTTTTTTTTTTTAAATAAGAGCTTAAGAGGAGGAATTATGTTGATGTCTAAAATACATTCATTATCATAAAGGAAAAAAATTAATAAATATTTTGTGGAAATTATCAATTCTTCACAATGTAATAATCAGTCTGTCATTACATTTTTGTCTTCCAAAATCATTATCATGAATGGCGTTATAAGTTGATGTAATTAAATGCTAATATTGGGAGTTTTCGATTCTGGGTTTTACTAAAAAATTTAAATCACTATGTTCAATAATTTAAAATAAGATTTTTAAAAAAGATTCATTTGTTCGATTCTGGTGTAAATATGCATTTGAAATTTTTAGAATTTGAAAAAAATAATTTTACAGTGAAATGAATGAATACAATAAATGCACAGGAAACTCAATGTCTACTCTTTAGTCATTTACAAATAACTGGAGTCCTGTTTTATTAGACTCAAGTAACAGAGATAAGGTTTGAATTCGCCTATCCATCCTGAAAATGTCAATCACATTTTCAATTTTTCAAAAGCATCATACACACTTGAAAAAACACTAACTGTATCTAAGAGACAGTATTGAAATGGTTAAATCTTTTTAAAATATATAAACTTCCTGCTTGTGTCTGTAAAGTTTTCAATAATACACATTTTAAAATGAATAATTTGAAAATCCAAATTTCCAGCTTAAAACTTTTTGCCTTTATTTGATATTTAAAATTTTCTCAAATCAGAGAAAAAACCAGATCAGAATGGTTCTGAGACAAAACAAAATACAAACGCGCATTTTTTAATGTTTAATTTGTAAATGCCGGGAATAGTGGCAACTTCAGAGGGATTCAATCACAGTCCTTTGCCATCATCTCACAGACGAAGAGAGGGGGGCAGATCTTTTATTTCATTTTAAAAAGACATTCCTACTATTTTGGAAAATTTCCGTATGTAGCACAACTTCTAGAACTGATTGCTCTACTAATAAAAATGAGCCTCAGTGTACCTATTCAAAAACTAAGCACATACTTTATCATATAAGTTTAATATGTGACCAAAATTCAATAAACAATACAATTGTTTAATCTCTACCGAAATCAGGGGGTAGAAAAGCTAACAAAAATGTCCTTAATAGTTGTAACTATTGCATGTAAACGCTATAAGGCTAAGTCTATGTCAAGCGAACCAATGCCTCTGCAACTAGACCGTGTAACTGATTGTTCGCCATTCGAAATCATGGGGATTGTATTAACACAGCCACTATTTATACAAAAATGAAAGCAAAGCGTGGATGGTTCTGTTTACTTGCGTGGTATGCTGGGCCATTCACCTTGAACGTGTCATTTCCCTTTCTACGGATGCCTTCCTTTTGGCCCTTAGACGGTTTATCGCTAGACGTGAACGATCACAAAATATTTATTGTGATATTGGGAATAATTTCCGGGAGGATTCTATGCATTATCAAAGTTAAATATGTCACCCAAATTCATAACGACATTAAGAGCTCTTAATAATTGAATGTAGCTTTTAATTTAGTATGTTTATAATTTTAAGTAGTGTTTCTTATGGAACTGGTTTTATACAATTCGTAACATCCTTTAAAAAGTTTTCAGAATTTGTAATGGGTGAAAGAGATTATCTGGAAGGTTCTTGGACGGGTATACGCAGAAAAGAGCTGAGCTTGTGACATTAGGCTATTCGCGGTTTCTCTTCACTAGCCTTGGGGACTTTTAATTGAGATTGATTGCTTTCAATAAACAACTTTTGCCCAACCAAAAATGAAACGTGATACGTAAAGTTAGTATGTAAAGCAGTTAGGAATGAAAGTGAAGCGGTAGAATTGAGAAATATACAAACTTCGTCGGAAGGAGTAGAGGATCTGAGAGAGACGCTGTAGGTGAGATGAGGTGAAGTGTCAGATAAGAGAAAGGAGGAATTAAAGTTTACAATAGAGGGTTCGAGCAAAGATTGCTGTAGAAGGATATTGCCTAGTGTTTTCAACAGTTGCTCCATAGTCTGAGTTGCAGTCGAGGAAGGACTAGTGGTAAGAGTCTGTTAGATTACTATTGGTGGGTTGAACTAAGGTATTAGAAAGCTTATCCGAGAGAGCACAATCATTTCTGTCATAGTAAATCTATACTAATAAATTGTTGAAGCATTGTTGTGGTGATTCTGTAATTATTTGTGTCGTAGTGTTTAATAATTGAATCTAGTGATGGCAGAAGAGGACGCCCGGGTCGGGCGGGCGTCACACTGGCGCCCAACCGTACCTACCCCTAGAGATAGAGTCCCACTGGGAATAGTAATTTTTCCAATTAAGTATTTCAATGGAAATGGTAACGTAGTGGAATTTCTGCAGAACGTAAATGACAATTTAAAGTTTTATGAAATTCCAGCAGAACTGCATTGCTCATATTTACGCAATCATTTAAGAGGCAGAGCACGCGATTGTGATACGATGTGATCGGTGCTGTAAAAAGGGAGAATCTACTGACTTTGAGAATATACAGGCAGCTCTAAGAGATGCATTCCCTGTAGTGCGTGATTGTACGCGGTTAGAAGCAGAATTCTATTCGGCTATACAACAAAACCAATCTCCGTTAGATTTTGCATATTACATGTTAAAAATTGCGCTTTGGTTAAATTTGCTCTACTCTGAAGCTGAGTTAATACAACATATAATGTTGAGAATGTCAACGCCTGTTCTGGACTATCTTGAAGTCCGTAAACCAACCTCTAAGATTGAACTGTTACAGTTTTTATCTCAATATGAAATGCGTCACTTAAGTGAAGTTGAGAACAGTCCTCGGGTAATTCAAAATCAGAGAAATTTGAATAGATATTGCTATAAGCGAAATGAGGCTCTTGCTCCACATAGAATGAGGCAAGCTAGTGATGTACAGCGTCGGAATATCTACAACCATAATGTTAGTCGTAACCAGAATTTTAATAGCTCTCCTATTGTGTTGAATTCAATGTATATAAAACCGGCAGAGACTGGCAATCAACTTAGAAGGGAATTTGAAAAGGTTATTAAAGCCTTTCAACATCAGCTACGAGCTGTGTAAAGGAAATCTGGGAAATTGCAAAATCGGATCCAAAATTTCTTGAATAGCGAATATCAATATGTTAATCAATATCTTCCTTTAACCTCTAGTAGAAATGGTACTAAACACTTCAGCCACTGTGTTAGAAAGGGTTCGAGTGTCCATTACCATGAAAAGCCGTCTAATCAACTTGATCAAGGGATCCGAGAGCAACAAAGATCTGATCGCAGGATGGAAGGTAACAATTCAGCTGATGGAACTGCTCTACTGTATGTGCCACCTCACCGCAGGATGAGAGCCTTTAATCCGGTAAAAGCCAGCGGATGGAAACCTCAGACACCTACAAAGGAGAAGCGGAGTCCGTACGCAAGAGTCGTCCAAAAGAGAACCGGCCATGGAGGATCGAAGTCCGACCTCAGCAGCTACCAGTAAGAAGCAGACCAGGGCCACTGGTCTCCACAAGGCCACTGCCAAGCCACAAGGGTCTTCAAGGAGCCGAGCTGGAGTCACACTTATCCACTACAAGGGATCTACAAGATTCCAGGCGTCAGCCGATCTACCAGTCTAGAAGGTAGCTCTTCAACAAGATTCTCGTCCACAATGAAAAGCGGGACTAAAATATCAGGTTGTATTATTCCTTGTTATTCCATTTGATTTGACGAGATTATATTTTTGAGACAGCAAGTCTTTGATTTTTACGGCTTCAGTTCCAATACGGCGTACAGCTTTGGCTCTTACTCCACTAAGAGCTGAGAAATTTAATGGAAAGTTAAAAAATTTTAATTGTAAATCACCAAGTGGGTGATCTTTCCCGATGGAAAGTATTTTTTGTTATAAAGATTGGAACTTTTTTTTAAATTGTAAACATTTGTTAAAGTATAACACTTGTTTATACATTGACTTGTTTTTTTAAGAGTAGATGTCTTGTTATTTTGCATGAATTGTGCATAATCATTTCATAACTGTATTTATGTTATACATCTGGTCACGTCGTGGCGTAATTAGGGATCGCGACTAATATTAACACTTAGCGCTGCGTTAAGTTCGCATTTTGCATTGTTCTGTCTCTTGACCAGATCGCGTCATTCATCAAATTCTTGAATGTTATGTGGAAAATTATGTATATCTGTATGAATGATAATGTTTACTAATGATTAAAGCTTTACAAAATGATGTACACTGCAATCCATTTCAGGATACCAGACCCTGAACTACAACTTGGAAAAGAGCCGAAGAGACAAAATTCTCCGGCTGAGAAGGAATAAGATGTTGAAAACTCTTTGTCAATAAAATGTATTTTGTAGTATTAGTTTTTTTTTTTTTTTTTTTTTTTTTTTGTAAGCTCTCCTTGGGTTAAGCTCCTTGGGTTGGGATCAACGGTTTAGGAGTAATATAGTAACTTAAGAAAGCTTCAAATTTTCAGCTCATTAAAAGGAAATAGGGTATAAATTTAGATGCAATTTATTAAGTAGCTTTAGAGTTCAGAACGTAACCAGGTTCAAGATAACGTCCAATTACGTGGACATTTACAATTTAAATCGTAATTTCACGCTGGGTTTTTGTACCAAACGATAAATCACGTTTCATTTCTGGGAAGGGGTTGTGACATTGGGCTATTCGCGGTTTCTCTTCACTAACCTTGGGAACTTTCAATTGAGATTGATTGCTTTCACTAAACAACCTTTGCCCAACCAAAAATGAAACGTGATACGTAAAGTTAGTATGTAAAGCAGTTAGGAATGAAGTGAAACGGTCGAGTTGAAAATTATATAAACTCCGTCGGAAGGAGTAGAGTATCTGAGAGAGACGCTGTAGGTGAGATGAGGTGAAGCTGAAGTGTCAGATAAGAGAAAGGAGGAATTAAACTTTATAGTAGAGGGTTCGAGCAAGGATTGCTATAGAAAGATTTTGCCTAGTGTTTTCAACAGTGGTTCCAGAGTCTGAGATGCAGTTGAGGAAGGACTAGTGGTAAGAGTCTGTTAGATTACTATTGGTGGGTTTAACTAAGGTATTAGAAAGCTTACCCGAGAGAGCACAATCATTACTGTCATAGTAAATATATACTAATAAATAGTTAAAAGTTGTTTGGTGATTCTGTAATTATTTGTGTCGTAATGTTTAATAATTGAATCTAGTGATGGCACAAGAGGACGCCCGGGTCGGGAGGGCGTCACAATCTGACTGAAAAGGTTGGGAACCGCTGACCTAATAGATCTCAACGTTAATAACTGGATTCTTTTGGTGCTTCTTTAGCAGGAGACTAATTGAAAAAATGAATGCAGAAACGTAACATTGAGAGAAACATGGATTCCATTGGGGAACACTGTGACTACATACACTCTTATCTTACGAGAAGCTCAGAAATTCTGCTTGTGAATGAGCTATAACTTATGTAAATTAGAAAAAATATATTGAAATGTATGTTGTGGGCTCTATCGTGTTTCTTCTGCAAACAACTTCTTAGGGTCTTTCTATGAAATTGTTTGAATTGAAAGTTCCTACCAATGAATAGAACGTGACTTTTAGTTTAGATTATAGTGAAGTGTGATGAAGAGAACTGAGACCGCATCTGTGGCCGCGGTAGCCTAGTAGTCATGGTTTCGGATTCGTGGCCGATGGTTTTCGTTCAGTCGCGGGTTCGATCCTTGGCCGCTAAAGACCCGCCGTGTAGCCGGGGCTGATGCACGTTAAATCTGTCGGGGACCAAAGTCCTCCCGTTGGCGTGGTGTGGAAGTTAGGAGAGGGGGTGCCAGCTCATGTGTCGTCCTCGTCACTTGACCGTGGCTCAAAATTACGAGGTCCGTCACCAATAGCCCTCGTTTGCTTCTAGTGCGTCGTTAATAAAAAAAAAAACTAAAACGAGACTGTGCATTTATAAGCTGTGGAGAGTTTTATACTGAGGTTTGTAGACTAATGAGTGATAAAGATGGTGAGCTGAAGTTTATCAAGTGAAACATTGGTATCAGACTCGCGTTAGACGGAGTCGAGATAGTATTTTCAAAAAAGTTAAAACACGAATGGGTTGGTAGAATAACGAATTTCATTTAATTTAAGCGTCAAATCAGAATTGTTTAGAAATAATTACCACGAATAAAGTAGGTTAAAGATCAAATATTGATTATTCGTGTATCAGGATAAAATATCTCGATTGTTGTTTTTGTTAAACTCTCTTTTATTTTGACTGAGTAATTTTGCAACTCTAAAATCCTCAGTAATGGCCGGAGAAAGTATTAATAAAGGACATTCCGAGTGTATCATATTTATGAGCTACGAAACGTTTAATGCTGAAGTAGTAAAGAAAGAGAGAAAAGCGAAGGTTTGAATCACGATGAAGAAAGAAGTTATATGGCTTCACTTTTAATATAAGGTAGTTTTACGATTCCAGTGGTTGAAATTAGTATTGTTACGAAAATTGTCCGATGTGTGTATGTGAACAGTCCGACGAGCAGAATACTAGAAATTTATTGTTTAAATAATAAAAAAAAAACGGAAGCACAGACGACAACAAGATCGTTTTCGCCCAAATTTGTAGCACTAAATAAACAGCAATCCGCAGTTTGCAAAGCAAGCACGATCATCGCTTCCACTCCGGAAGACTCATCCCCCGACGATCAGCGGCTCTGTCTATTTGTACCTTGAAGGCCGGATGTGACGTCACGTAGGAAGTTCTCCAATATTTCGGTCTTATTCTGGAAACTTCTCGACAAAACTACATTTTACTTGAAGATTCGTGATGCCCTTTTGTCGCCAAGTTTTGTCGCGAAGGCCGTAAGTCGAATTCCTGCTTTACTCCTTGGCGTCCAGATAGCCTGTGAACGTCTCTTAGCAACCATATGATCAGTATTGCTGGGAAGCAACAATTCATATTTGTAACAGTATTGTTCCTGACTGAACTGTTTTGATAAGTATGCATTTTTGATAATCTTTTGTAGTGGAAGATATTTGTTCCACTTACAAAATAGAAATGCTGATTTTGGAATCATTTTGAGGATATATGAGTTGTACAGACTCTCACCTATGTAACCGATAGTACAATTGATTGATAAGAGACCATGGGAATAATAATGGTATTCTAGAGAAAGTCAAGCTTTCACAGTCGCTTTATCTCACTATTTAATTTTAAAAATTTCCGTATTTTTTTCATATTAAAAGTAACTTAAGTCTTTTGTCATCACAATCTTTTGAATATTCTTTTATCAAATTATTGTATTCACTTTACATTCCACCTGTATCATTTCAATAACTAAAAAAGTAAAAATAACTACAACATGATAAATTTCGTTGAATGGTGCAAACCCTTCAAGCAGGGTTAACTTAATTTTAAATTGCATTTACTATGAATTTTACATCAAAATGTATCAAATGGCGTTTGAAGTCAGCTTGAAATGCATTTTTACAAAACGCGTATTACAAAATTCACATTTAAAAATATTCGATTGCTTATTGAATTGGGAAAATATATGAATGGTAATCATAAATGAATAAATTAATCAAATAAAGAGAAATATACTGAGAATCGCTGGCAAATCATATAATACTGTTACAAAAAATTTCTGGGTGTATGGAAGTGAAATCCGTCCAACACGGAGGATAACGACAAATGACACTTTATTTACAAATATTCTGGACAAGACAACTCACAAATAGCAGAGCTTGGATAGGAACAGCATAAACAGGAACACAGCACTTGTACACTCTTGTAAAGACGATCACAGTTATAACAGCAACGTTTATTTCTCTAGCTTATTAGTTCTCACTAAGGGTAATTCTCCGCAGTCTACACTCCTAAGACAGATACTGGCCTCTCCGCAAATTCGCTTGGCCACGCAACCGTCAGTTCCTCGGCAGATCCAAGTCTAAATGCTGAACGATTCCCAATCGATTTCCCAATTCATTTGGTAGACGTACTGACTGACTTGGACTCTCATCGTATTTATACCTCTTCTGGCCAGGTATGACATCACGTAGGAAAGATCTGTAGCCTTCTTCCCCGCGAAGATATCGACTTGATTTCAGAACTTTCCATTTGTCGCCAAGGTTTTGAGGTCATTGCTTAAACTTCCATTGGCTTTTGATAACATCTCTGCAAATGTTTATTTTCCTTCAGAAGAGAACCACTGCAGGGAAGAGCCATTTCATGTTCGAACCTGCAGATACGTATACGGCCATCAGAATACTGCACGCAGAACCGAAACTCGTCTGAAAAGTCGACATTGAGCCACTCCTGTATCCAGCTGTGTCTTTCGGCGCACCAGAGTCGCTGTCTCTCTCTATGCTACATTGTCAGGAGAAGCCGAAGTAATGGTCGCTGTGCTAACAGTTCACGCTGCTGCAAACTTCGTCCGCCGTTAGCGTTTCTTATTCGAGGCATAACAAGATATTCTGAGCAAACTCTGGCCTTATAAAGTGCTTTCCGAATCAGAAATTCACTACACAACTTTTCTTTTATACAGTGCTTCAGATGTCGTTTCTCCCTTCTGCACAATCTAAATGCGCTGAAATACTGATCATTTGCATATCCTTACCTCATCTTCCTTTCATGTGAATCTAACGTTTGTCATATCTTTCCTTTCTGGTGTTGCAATTTTAATGGCCAGTAGTGTATATATCTTTAAAATCCTTAACCCTTTGAGGGGCGATATATAAAAAAACATTAAATTTTAGTTAAAATTCATCTGATATGAATCAAGAATGCTGAAAGAACACAATATCAAGCGCTAAAATTAATTTTTATGTATTTCCTGATTTCTAAGACCCGGTATATATAATATACCACCGCCCCTCTAGGACATCTCATTTGTACACTCGTTGTTTCGTATTCCTTCGAAGAAATAATAAATACTTTCATAAAAAAATGTATAAAGGGACTATCAAAGGGACTATTGTTTTTGTTTGGACCTATTTGTATTCAATATCTTTTATTTCATTAATACATTTGTAATATGTCTTTATTTTATATGTATAAAAAATAATTCTTATGCTATTCCCACACCATTAACCCTGTTTTTATCTGTTGCGTGTTGGCAACATTCTCGTTGTCTTGGAACGAACTGGGTTTGGCGGGAGACGCAATTAGCGATTTTCATAAGGACTTGTGCAGACGACTGATCCTGAGTGCTCTATTTTTTGAAATTTTTTTTACTCCTGACCACCGTTGGTGTAAAGGGTTTTTGAGTTTCGTTTTCCTCTATTTTCCTCTTGGCCTTTAGCCATGGCATCGTCCATGGAAATAAGTGACCCAGTGAATGAAGATTTACCACTTCCACCAGTGGAAGCTGTAGGAAAAAATTCTACTTACAACGCCTCAACTAGTAACGTTGTGAACGATGCGCAACCACCCCAATTTGACCCTGATGCTTCTCCTGGAGAAATTGAATGATTTTTTGTGGCGGATGCGGAAGGTATTCGGAAGTTAATTGAACTGCGAGATCTCTATGCCTTATGGGCGAAAAGATTAAGCACAGCATCAACTAAAACCCTTGTGGAGTTTACGAAGGCTCATGCAGAATTGGGCATAGTTTACGCTCAACTGACCGCTGTTAAAACTCAATGTGCCTCTCTTCAAGCTGCCGGGAACTGCTGCCATTCTCGACAAAATTATCGAGGCAGCTAAGAAGAAAGCTGAAAAGGAATTGAAGAAAGCAACGAAGAAAATTGGTGGCGATGCTCCCGCCAAAACTCCGGATGGGGTGTGGCTTCCGCCAAAAATCCGGTCAGAGGTGTGACTACAACCAAACCAAAATCTAAGAAGCGTTCAGCGGATGCTGACGGCTTCACGGCGCCTCCAAAACATCTTATCGTTAAGGCGGGTAAGTTAACCTATCACTCTCATTCTTTGCCCACGGTCCAGACGACCCCCCACCCCTTCTACTAATTCTTCCAAAGGAGATGAAATCTCTGATTTAAGTGAGAAAGAGGACGCTGGGGAACTAGTGAACCCCACCACATCCTTAGCAAGACCTAAAATACCTCCATTTTTTATTACTCCAAAAGGAGATTGCAGACAACTCCTATCATTTGCTAGATTAGAAGCGCCTTCGCTTTATAGCAAACTTAGCGACCGCTTCCTTCGTCTCACGGTTAACTATGAGACGGAGTATAGAAAACTAGCAACTTTCCTTCGCACAGAAGGTGTAGAATTCAAATCCTACATGTTAAAGTCCGATAGACCACTGAAATTTGTCCTTCGTGGCCTACCATCCACTACTGATCTGGAAGAAGTTAAACAGGAAATTGAAAGTGCAGGCTTTCAAGTTCATAAGATTTCCCGTTTATCAAAATTCCAAACAAAAGCACCAATGTCTTTAATTTACTTCCAAATTATTAATAATCTTAATGCAGAACAAATTTATAGTTTCACTGACATGTTTGGTACTTTCATCAGCATTGAGAATTAGTTACAGGGGTAATAAGCGCCCCTCTCAATGCTGGAGGTGTCAAGTTTTTTTCACTCCTCTGAGGTTTGCCACCCCATTAAGTTAACTTTGAGGGTTTTTTTTCACCCCATTAAATGTGTCAAATGCGCTGGGGCGCATAGGACCAGAGACTGCCCAAATGACTTTGACACACCTTTAAGATGTGCTAACTATGGTGGGGAACACGCGGCGAATTGGTGCCAGTGCCCCCGATTCCCTAAGGGCAAAAATTCACTCCCAAATAACACAAACAATATTCCGACTAAAAATAAGAAAAACCCTGCCCCTAAAAAGGTTAATAATATTTCCAAGAACCAGCGTCCTATCGAGAGTTATCGATAGGCCACTACCCTTGTTTCTTACTCCCAAATTGTTTCCGGACAATCTACGGAGCAAACTCCAGGTCCTATTCCAAATCCTTCGGTACCCTAGAGCACCGGAAATTTTGGGGACATTTTCCGAGCTGTCATCTCCATTGCCAGTGACGCAAATGTTGACGAGCAATTATTTGCTCGGGCATTTAGGGAGTGTCTGCTCGCCTTCCGTCAAGTCACAGCGGCTGCTCCGGAATAACAATATTCCTGGAATTGCAGAACTGGTCCAGGCGATTCAAAATAACACATTCATATGCTTTGCTCAGCCAACTGAGTAACGATATGGGGCGATAATTTTGAGGTTTCGTATCATCAGAATCAGACTTGAGAAGGGGGACCACCGCGGCGATCTTCCAAGCCTTAGGAAAGTAGCAGTTCTCCATTAAACAGTTAAAGAGCAGCGTAAATAGGAAAATAAATTTAAGAGGGAGGATCTTAAGGATGCGGTTTGAAATTAAATCCAATCTCGTAGCCTTCTTAATTTTTGTTTTATGTATAAAGTCCAAAATTTCGCTAGCCTGGACTGGTTCCAGGTCTAGGCATGTGGGAGAGGCCAAAAACCTTTGGACTTCACGTTTAGTGTGAGCTGAGAATCTGAGATTCTCGTCTTCTTTTGGTTCGAATTGTTTTTGAACTTCTGCCTTTTCAATAGGAGCTACAGCAACACTGCCGAGGGCGCCCTTCAGGGGCGGAATGGTGTGAAAAGGCTTTTTGAGTCGAGAGGTTTCTCTCCGAAGGGTGTTTGAATCAGGCGAGAGGCCTTCAATGTGTTTTTCCCATCTTTCTTGAGAAAAGTGTTGAATGTCTCTTTTAATCTCATTGCTGAGTGCACGGAGTTCAGATTTCAGAGCCGGATTCCTACATCTTTGCCAGACTCTCCGTACATAATTTTTGCGACGAATTTTAGTTCTGATCTCAATAGGGAGTCTCAGAGGAGGAGGTTTAAATTTTGGTTTTGAGGCCGTCACAAGTGCCTCAGAAATAATTTCTCCAATTTTATCGATAGATTTTTCGATATCTTCATTGCTGGAGGTTTCTGGGATAGGGAGGGGTTTTGAATTTAAAATAAATTTAAAATTCTCCCAATTGGTAGAGAGTTTCTCTGGTAATTTTAAAAATGCAGAGTTAGTATTAAGAGTCAAAATGACCGGTAAGTGATCTGAAATCAGATCATGAATGACTCTTACATAATAGTTAATGGGGATATTTTTGAAGATTGCAAGATCAATAATAGAATCCCTAGCCTCCGGCCGGGATCTAGGGTTTATGTGCGTGGGGGTGTACGGTGCAACAACCCTAGCACCTGGAGTTCTGCTTATAACCTTTTTGAGTTTTAGGCCAAAAGTGTTTGATCTTGAATCATGCCAATCTTTATGACACGCGTTCATATCTCCAGCAATGGTAACGTTTTGTCATGAATTGAGAAGTTTAGTGAAATCCTACTCTGGAAAATGATATCTATTTAATGGGGTCCTGCGAATATAAGCAGAAACTATTCACAGTGTTGGATAATTATTAATTTTGATTTCGATAGCTGTTGCATCAATATACTGTAACCTCGGCAAGAGGACTCTGCAATGTTCATAATTGTTTTTACAGTATAAAGCGGTGCTTCCGTCGATACGAGGAGTTAAAGTAATTCTATCGTCTTTGTAAAGACGATAGTTGGCGATCTGGGGTTCGTGCCCCGGTTGGAGCTTTGTTTCTTGAACCAAAAACAGATCAAAATTATGCTCTGTGACGAAGTCATGGACTTCGTTAATCTTGGAACGCAGACCATTTGCGTTCCAGAACCCAAGAGAAATGTCGTGCACGTCACGATTGAATTTTAATGTTGGGGTGGGGCGCGGTAAGTGCGCCCGTGCTTAAGAGCGACATAGGCCTTGAAAATAATATAAAGTTATAATTTGTTGAAAAGTTTCATATTTTTTTACACACGATTACAATTTTACTACTACTACTACTAAAATTAGATGGCAATCGATCGCCAGTGAGATTGCCGCTTCTGCTCAGTGTATCATATGGTAAAAATTTAACAAGAATAATTAGAGATTTAAGAATTTGAATTTAAGAAATAAAAGTTAAAAAAGGAAAAAAAAGGGGGGGTTGAGTAAATTAGAAATTAACATAGTTGAGTCTAAGCTATGAGGGCTTAGTATAAATGTTTACAGTAAATCTGCAACCATTTCCACAATCTCCACAGGTGGGGGGGGGGGAGATAAGTGATGCTTTATCGGCTATCAGCGAACTTTTGTCAGCAAAGATTTAGCACTTATTGATAAAATGAATATATGGCGGTTTGAGAGGTTGAGACCATTTCGTAGTTTTGTAGGTGAAATTTTGCTTTAGGTTTACTTCTGTAAATATTGTTTGTGCTCTGATCAAGGGATTTTGGTGATTTTCAATAGTTAGAAAGATATTTCGAGAAAGTTTAGTGATGAAATTCTCAATTTTTTCTATTTTCAGGTCATTGTGGATGACCGAGTTCCTGATGTACCATGGAGCGTTTGTCATAATCGATTACAGTTTTAATCAACTCCAAAATGATCACCCGAGCAGTTTGTAAATTTTATCATTCAAGTTGCGTGTATGTTTGATGCCAGCTTTCACCAGTAATAAACTTAATTTTCAAAAATATGTCATTATAAATTTCACCAAAAATCTTTTCTTCGATTGCAATATCTCATAAAAAATTTAAGTTAGTTATTTTAAAAGAGCAATAATTACATTTAGCTAAAAATATATTCAATAATTTATCGTTCGATTTAATTTTAATATCTGCTTGGCAATGAATATTTGGTACTTGTTTATTATAGCGGCGCCCACCAAATTAAGAATGCGCCAACGTCGCCAAGCTAGTAAAAAGCGCCAAGCAAGCGTAGAGCGAAATTGAAATGTAGGAAAGCAAAGAATATACCAATAAATAATATAATTTTTTTTATTCTTATATATTTTTATTTAATAATCTTTTTATATATATAAGATGTAGGGAATACACTTCTCTCATGTAATGTTTTCAATCAACTGTTGCACCTTTAGACATATTCAATTGTTTGCGACACTATTTAATGGACGTCAACTCCTCTGCCCAACAATACATATATCGTATTGCAATAACGAATAGTGTTTTGGAACCGCTGAACCAACTTCCAACGCGGGAGGCCCTTTTTATTCGAACAGCTTTATTAATGCACTTCCAAATACTTTCTTCGTTAAGATATAACTTAATTGCGTGGACTTTTTTGCATTAGAGTGTGTTTGGCAAAAGACCTTTCTCCTGAAAATAAGTGATGGCATCCATTTCTCTGTTTCGTAAATTGAAGATTGTTAACGACATTTTGGAAGAAAACAAATTAGGTATTTTAAAAAAAATAATACGGTTACGTTAACTTGCAAGCGATATTTTACAAATATGATCAAGTTTTGTTTCTTTAGGACTGCAACCTTAGGAACTTACAATCGATATTGGCGATCTATCTTGCTCTCTTGGCAATTTATCGTCTAGATCCGAAATCATAAATTGGCGGGCGCCGCTATAATAGACATTTATTTTTAAGGACCCAGTTGCCTGTGGCAACTCTTTCTCTGCATAAATCGTAAAAAGGAATTATATAGGGAAAAAATGCCACTATAGAGTGATGAAGAAATTATTCAAATCGAATGGATGAAAAAGAAAGTGTAGGGGGAAGAAACGAAAATTCATGTTGCTTCACAAAAAGATGGAAGGGAGCGTGAGCACGCGTATAACGGCCTTGTAGTGACGTAAATGAGTGCTGCGCTGCAAGTGGGGAGTAATTTTAATATGTATACAGAATAATGATCAAACAAGTTATGTATTATATGCAAATAGTGGTGGAAGAGTTCAAAAGAAAAACCAATGACAACTCAATGTTACAACTGTAACTACTTCCACCACTCATCGACCAATTGCCAAATGAAGACAAGATGCCTGAAATGTGGTAAAATCCACAGTACTCCCAACTGCTCCATAAAAACTAAACAG
>BMAW01050588.1:156704-196733 GCA_019974015.1 Nephila pilipes
AGGAAATATTTACAGGGCTGGAGGACTAACGCTTGAAAGCCCTTCAGCCTTGGAGAGATAAAAAAGATCTCCTAAGAGTCAAAACACGTATTTTCTTGAGAGAAGACCTTAAGAATTTTAGAGACCCAATACTATTACCTCATGATCTAATACTATTATCTCACGTATATTCTCATGTTCATATTCTAGTAGAAAAACTTTTGCTTCCTAGATACTTACGTTCAGGACATGCAGGAATCTAAATTCTGATGTGTGATTTGAGAGAAAACTTTTGGATCCTTAAATACAGAAAAACTGTGAGAATAATTGCTAAAAGATGAGTGATATGCCGAAGATTTGATATCAAACCAAAGACATCACCTGAAGGTCCTCTTCCTGAAAATCGAGTTGAAGAGGCAGCTACATTTGAAATAGTTGGTATTGACTATGCCGGGCCTCTAATTTAAAAAGAAGGTAAAAGGTTTGGTTAGGGATTTTTACGTGTGATAATTATAGAGCTCTACATCTAGAATTGATTGCGTCTTTATCAAGTGACAATTTCTCACAAACCTTGAGAGGATATATCGCATACCGGGGAAGATCATTTATAATTTACTGTGACAATGGCACAAATTTTACAGTTGCTAAAAATTCGTTAAAATCCATAAATAGGGTTACTATATATCAATTCAATGCCACTGAAAAAATTATTTGGAAGTTGAATCCCCCAGATGCACTATGGTGGGGAGAACGGTAGGAAAGATTGAGTGAAATGATAAAGGGAATTCTTAAAAAGACATTTTGCAGAAGTTCTTTGAACTTTGAAGAAATGAATACAGTTATCTGTGTCGTAGGAAGTATCTTTAACGGTAGTCTTATGACATGTTTCATCCGAAACATATGTCAAAGGAGGTCATTATCTCATTAAACTAAAATGTTTAATGAGATAATGCTTTTATGAGATATAAAAGAATCCATAACACCTGATTTAGATGATTCAGATTCCATTTCTCTAAATAGGAGACAAATATAAATAAAGAATAAAGCAAGACATATGGAAAATATTTCGTGATGAATACTTGGGGAATTTAAGACAATCTTCCAAAGGTGAAAGACATGAGAAACAAATTCAAGTTGTTGACGTAATTTTCCTTTCCAGAGACAACGTAAAGAAAATAGTGAACTTTTCTCCAAGTGATGGAACTTTTCTCCTCTAGGGATGGACATGTGCAGCTCACAAAGGTGAAGATGAAAAATGGGGAATTTCTCCGTCCAGCAGAGATACTTATTCCACTGGAGTTGACTATAGAACCAGATGTTCTCGACCAAAGAACTGATGTTCGTCAATGTGCAGATGATTCTTTCTCTGATGTCAATCCTGGCCCTGAGAAGTTTATCCAATCCAGATATGGATGATTCTTAAAACGTAGATTTTGAGTTTCGAACTATTGAAACTCAAAGGTGGGAGGATGTTGAGTCTCGCGTTCTTCTCCTCGCCTCTGAATGGAGACTCATTTCACGCATGTTCGTGCAATGCATGCATATGTAGCGACTTCCTTCTACAGCAGCGCCACTGGTTAAAAGGCCTTTCTCAACCAGCCCGAAGAGATATCTTTGCGGCTTGATTGGTAGGCCCGTCATCTTCGGATCCCTTGGTCCAGGGTTCGAATCTACGCTGCCGTTTCGCGACCGTCACACATATACACGTGGAACGCATGTGCGTGCGTAACAATTTATTTTTGTTTTCAGACAGTATATGCGATTGAACGATGTACTGTTGATTGAAAACTTGTTAGTTTCTTTCTAGTGTTATATGTTAGTAGTTGTAGTTATATGTTAGTAGTTAGTATGTTAGCAGTTTCTAGTGTTATGTACAGTACATTCCGTGTTATTTTAATATGAAAATAAATTAAAAGAACTGATCTAAGTGGATTAATATGTTTTTGGGAATCCTTCGACAACTACTCTTTCATCGCGTCAGCTTTCCAGTAATAGAAACTCTTCATATCAGATAAGTAACCTTTTGATTATTTCGTGTATATGAATCTGTAGAGTTGTTATATTTTAAATTGATATGCAGGAAGGTTTATATTAGTTAAATTAATTTCTGAGACAGTTTCTTTGATTGAAAATTGAATTCTAAATACTATGGTAATGATTCTGGTTCAGATGCTCTATTTTCGATCTCTACTTTCCTTGTAATCATTTTTTTCAATCAATGCCAAAATACATTTAAAAAACTTAGATTCTTTAGAATTGATCTTATGACGAATTAAATGTTTTTATTGAGAAAAAAGGTAAATGTAAAATGAATTTCATGTCAATTTATGTCTAATATGTTGTTGCTTTTTTATTATTTAAAATAATATGCTCAAAAAATTTCTTCTTTAAAAAATAATTTTTGAAAAAAAAATAATACACTACATTGGAAATAATACACTAATTGGACATTCTGTTTTAAAATATTTCAAGAGAGAAAACAATTTAAATAAAGTGTTACTATTTATTTCAATATTATTAATAATTTCAACTTATTAACGGTTTACAAAAAAATTAAAAATGAATTTCAAACGCTTATCTAGCTTCTTTGCCTTTGGTTTGGAAATAAAAGATAAAACTGGTCTCTTCCAAAACAAATATTTTACATGAATAATATTTATTCATTTATTGGTACATTCTGTGCTTTAGCAGTTTCTATTTTTAGTTTATATATATAAACTAATTATCTTAAGGAAAGTTAATAATAGATCCGATATCCTTGGTATAAATTTTCTTTTATATTTACTTTTTGGAGTAAGACGTCAGCGTAAGACATAATTCAAATAATTATTTCATTTGATAGAAACACATTCTAACGTACATCACATTAATTCGTTATGAGTAGATTTCATCTCTTTTTAAAAATTATATTTTTATAAAATTAATAAATGTATGAAAATCTGAATATTTTCTATTCGGTGTTAGATGAAGATATTTTATTAACATCAAATCTTTTATAAATCAAGGGATTGGATTAAATAAATATAATGCAGTCGAAAAGAGTTGAATGTGATTAGAAAATGCAGGAGGAAAAAAATCATTTTAAAGGAAGGAAGATCCTACTAGTCTGAAAAAAAACCCAGTTCCTTTGAAAAAAATTTGTAAGAGATTAAATTTAAATTTTGTTATCCTATGGCTTAGGGAAAGAGGGATCCTTAGTGTCGTTCAGTAATAATGTGTTACCATAAATTGAACTCCCCTTCTTAATTGAGAATGTTAGAAAGAAAGGCTATGAAAAGCAACAGAACCATCAGTGTCTCTACGATTAGACAGGTTCTTAAGGAATGGTATACATAACTTATATTGCCAGTGAAATGATATTGAATGAAATATTGTTAACACAGAATCAGCATAAAGAAATTGTTATAAAATAATGCAATGAATAGTAAATAATCTATTACAAAACATTTAATCAAAAACTTTGATCAAATTTATTTCTATGGAAACTAAAAAGAATACGAAGAATAGGAAGCAGATAATAAAATGTAATTAGATTTTAATTAAAAATATCTTTGAGAAATGGAAAGCTCTTTATAAAAATTTACAATACGCGTATAATTCTGTTCAAGGTAATTAATTGAAGGAATAAAAGGTATAATAAGGAAATAAACTATATTTCCTATTACACACTCAAAAATCAAATAAGAAGAATCTTATAAATTTTCTTCTTTCAAATCACCTTTTCAAATGAAAGGTTTTTGAATTTTTTATTGTTTTTTCATTAAAAAGTAAAAAAATTGTCTTCCAACATTTTTATCTAATAAAAGAAAATAGCTATTATTTCATTATGATAATAAAATCATGAGAAGAGCGCGCGAGAGAGAAAAATCCCACACTCACACATTTGAAGAAATTCATTTTTTTTAAATTTGTTTACCGATAGTATTCTCAGGGAGTCTTTACTTTACGGGGTTGAAGATTTTTCCCCGTCAAATCCTCATTTCTAGTAAAAGGCTGATCGCCAAGGCGTTGTCCTTGAGAGGAACCAGCTTGTAGCAACCATGTGCCAGACGATCCGCGGGGTAATCTCTCTACCTAGTGATACACTGCTTTTTCTTGACATTTACCAGTTTTCCTGCGATCTTGTTTTCTGAAAAGTGTTGTTGGCTAAATTGTGTTCCAGCTATCTTTTTGAGGTTTACATGAGTGTTTCGTTAGATTTTAAGGAGCCGCTTAAAAATAAAAATATTTTTAAAATAATGCTTACCAATTTGAAGAATTAAATTGAAGTTATGTAGTAAAAGGAAATAAGTTGAAGGAATTTAAATCGAATAAAAATAAATTAAAATTTAATGTAAGTACCTTCCCAAAAATCAGTTTCCGTGAAAATTTTCGAGTTTCTTTATTACTTTTTATTGAAGCCCACAAATTTAAGATTTAAAAAATTGTTTACATTTGTTTCTAGTGTAGTTAGTTAATGTATTAATGCAAATATATAATTTTTTAAGAAACGTTAAAATCTTTAAATGCATTTTCTAGAAAACGGTGATCTTTGTTATTTTTTTATTACGAAAAATCTCATTTCTTAAAAAAATACTTCATATATTCATATCAAATTTTACCTCAGTACTATTCATATTAAAACTTTTTTTTAAAAGTGATATAGTTTCTTTGTAAAATCATGTTGTGTTTATATATATATATATATATATATATATATATATATATATATATATATATATATATATATATATATATATATATATATATATAAACCATATTGTTGAAACAAAAAGTAAAATATATTAATTAGAACTTGTTATATAAACTTAAGCGTAAATGTTAATTTTTACTAAATTTTAAGCAAATATGACCAAAATTCGAGAAAAAAAAGTGCATTAAAATGACTTTTGAATTCACATTTTTATAGACTATTGTAACTAAAAACTATACTAGCATAAGTACTAGAATATAATTAACAATCAAATCCCCCCCCCCATTAACAATCAAATTCAGTTTATTTCTTCATTATTATTGAATTACTGAAGATCTTTCTCGTTTTCTTTAGAATGATCAAATTCGTTACCGGATTTTAATTGTACTGAATTTATTCGCATCTGATTTAGTGAGTAACATCAAATCTTTCATACATTTTTTTTTTAAAAAAAAATTAAAATTAATAGTAAAAGATGTAATTTTGAAGTAAATATTACAGTGTCTTAGCATACTGTAGTTTTCCATTCCGTATTATTGTTTATAGCTTTTGAAAAAAATGTAATTTAAAATAAGGGAGGAAATGTTTGCCAAAAGAATCTCATTAGTAAAAAGCATTGGAAAATTAATTTATAGTTCCGGATAATGAAATCCTTTAAATGAAGATGATGAAAATAACTATCTAGAAATTTACGATCGGAAAAGAGCTTGACGCTTTGAAGATAGGATTTTCGAAAGGGATGAAAGTGAAGTGTTTTTTATCTGAACCATTTCACAAAGCCGGAAATGGAAATGTCACGAATCTGTAGTTTATTACGCTGAGAAGCATTTGTCTTTCGAATGAATATATATTAATGGCTCTAAATTTTATCGGGTTAACGAATCAAAATTTTAACAATAACAAATTATTAAACTTTAACTTTTTCCTAAATGTTAGGATTTATATTTTCAATAATGGCTCTATAGATAACCTCAATATTTAAAAAACTTTATGTGTTTTCTCTCTTTTTTTACTGTACTAAAATTGTTGGAAAAATACTCATTTCTGTTACGTATTTCAAAAGAATAAATTACATGAACTTTTTTTTTCTGAAAAAAATCATATGACTGAAAGCTATATGATATCAGAATTCTTTGCAATGAAAAATAGTTTACCTTATATTCAGCGCAATTTTTATTTAGATGAATAAAACTGTAACTAAAATTAAAAGCTAAAGAGTTTAATATAAGGCACAGCTTTCTCTTGAAAGGAATAAATACTCTATTGTATTAAATTAAAAGAAATTGTAAGTTCCATAATTATGTTAAGAAATTAAGTTTTAAAAAATTAAAATCAAATTCCTGTGTTCTTACTATCGATGCAAAAGTTAAAGCAAAAGATCAATTCTAACAGTAGACAGGCCACATTTATGTCTTTCTAAATCCATAAAATTTGGTAAAAAAGTTAGCATTAAATTTTTTTTTATTTATAAAGTTTAAAAAATTCAATATTGTACTAGAACTAAAGCCAAAACATATAAACAGGGTAATCTTAGAACTAAGAATTTTAAATTATTAAAAATAAGAATTTTTAAGGAATTATTCTTTGCTCCTGGTAAAACTTCAAAATTAATGTACCAATCAACGAAAGAATTAATTTCGTCAGGTCACAAGTAATAAAAAAAAACTATTAAATGAATTTGATTAAATTCGGGATTTAAAACAAGTAGAAATATTAATTTGCTCCTTTTTTAGAAATGTGTATTAATAACAATTTATTTTAGTGTAATATATATAATAACAAATATCATATCACAAGCAATCAATCATTTTAAATGTAATATCAAGGAACTCACATAATGTTGAATTTTAATGATAGTTTATTTGAATTTTGAGCACAAATAAAATAGGAAAAAAGTTAAGTTTATCAGTTAAGTTGAGTTATTAGAAAAAAAATTTTATTTATCATGTAAGCAATTTGTATATATCTATAAACTTTATAATAAATAATGCAACAATTATTACGTTTATCTGTAAAAGCTACAACACTTTCAATTTCATTACCAAAGAAAATGGAAACTCGTACACCAATTTAGTTTTTTAATATCTCTATCCTCAGGCACTCCTGTTAGTAAAAATTTTAAGGGTTTGAAGATAATCAAGTCTTAAGGACTTTTGACAACGAACTATATAAATCAAAGCAAAGGTTAGATGAAGATTGGAATCCTGCCTGGAATTCAACTGGCACACCACTTTCAGACCCCATCTGGTTTAACGAGCAGCAATCATCTGTATTCGAACTCATTACTCAACTTCAAGTACGCGATCCTTGAAAGAGACAAAATCTATAAAAAACATATTATTTTACAAGACGAAACCAAAAGGTGAAAATTAAGTAAATAGAATTGCTCTCAGTAAAAAATGCAGATTTTTATACCTAAAAATCTATATTATACAAACCTATCGTTAAATGAAATCAATATTTAAATAGCATGTAAAAAAACTGAAAAACGTAGGTATATATCAATTGCCAAAATAGCTATTATAAATATTTTATGAATGAAATGTTTAATAAACGAACCGTTCAAGCAGCAGAAATTGAAATGGATATCAATTTGACAACACTCTGAAAGATGAAATATTGTTTAAATATGTATCTTGTACGACAATCACTAAACAAGTGAGACAAATTGCTATTCAAAGTTAATTTTAATGGCAATTATGAGAGTCAGATTCGATGAAATGTGTCTTCTGAATATTTCAATATTTGAAACCAAGGGAACCATATATGTGTGTGTGTGTAAGAAAACACACACACACATATATAACACATATAAAAAAAACTTTAAAAAAAATACTGCCATAAGAATAATGATCAAAATTTCGAAGCAAATTTTTCATTATATTTATTTTTACAAATTAATCTTCAATAGAAATTAGTTAATGAAATTGTATTAATATAAAAAATAACCTTAATTTTGTTTCTAAATAAAACAAAAAATATTAATCAAATATATATATAAAAGGTGAAGATTTCCATGAGAAATTGCTATTAACTAATGGCTAAAGGTTGAATATTTTTACAACGTTTTTCTGAATTTCACTTGGTGTGTGTGTGTGTGTGTGGAGGTAAAAGGTAAGTCATCAAATTTTCAATCGTTAATTTAACCAACTTCCCATCAAGCTAGAGCTTTGAAATTTGGGAATCGTTCGTACTCTCCTAACAATCAGTAATAGTCTTAGACGTTTGCGACAATCAACTCATATTTTCTTTAATAATGCAGTTTAGCCCAAACACTTTGGCGCTGATTTCAAAAATTGGACGCAAACTTGGCGATTTTTTTTTTTTTTTTGGCCGAGCGTTAAATCAGTGAAACTGAACAGGGTAGCCACATTTGGCAAAATACTGTCAAATAATTCTTGTCGCCAAGGGTAAACCTTTTCTGAATTCTGGTTCCCATTTTTTTTAATAAAATGACTTACAAACTTTCAAATGCATGTTTTGATTTTATGAGTATTATGAATTTCTTAATATGCTCACAAATGTATCTTTTTAAGTAAATTTTAAAGTTAAAAATAACTAACAGTTTTAACTAATATTTCAATAATTTTCTTTAATATACTTTGCTACCATATAAAAACGTTATTTTTAAAAACGTTGGTTTTTATATCGAATTATTTACAACGTTTTTCTGAATTTCACTTGGTGTGTGTGTGTGTGTCATCAAATTTTCGATCGTTAATTTAACCACCTTCCCATCAAGCTAGAGCTTTGAAATTTTGGGAATCGTTCGTACTCGCCTAACAATGCAATATTTAGACGTTTGCGACAAGTTTTAACTCATATTTTTTCAAATAATGCAGTTTAGCCCAATCACTTGGTGCAATTTGAATAAGTGCCAAACTTGGCGATTTTTTTTTTTTTTTTGGCTGAATGTTAAGTCTGCTTCGCGGACCAATTTAGCAACATTTGGCAAAATACCGCCAAATAATTCCTGTCTCCAAGAGTGGTTTGACTAAACTGTATTCCAACCATTTAATTTACCGGATTAATTAATTTTAGTTAGTTTTAACGTTGTTATGTATTTCACTTGGTGTGTGTCTGTATGTATGTGTATCAGTGTGTCATCAAATTTTCCATCATTAATTTAACCAACTTCCCATCAAGCTAGAGCTCTGAAATTTTGGGAACCATTCTTATTTGCCTAACAATGCAATATTTAGATATTTGCGACCAGTTTTAACTAATATTTTAATAATTTTTTTAATAAACTTTGCCACCATATAAAAACGTTGTTTTTAAAAACGTTGGTTTTTATTTTGAATTATTTAAGAAATAACGCACAATTGCAACTAAAGGAAATGATCAAATTTATACTTATTTAAGGTCACAAAGAATATTTCGCATAGAAGTTGATAATTCGCAAAAAAAAAAAAAAAATTCCGCACTCTGTCTTAACTTCTTCGCACACACATTTAAGAAAAGATTCATCTACATACTTATTAACATTTACTATATATATATATATATATATTAAATTATCATAAAATTAAAGTAAATCAGACTTACTCTCATTCACTTACTCTTAAATAACAGTAAAATACACGAACGCACTCTAAATATATCTATTGGCTAATATGTATAGATACATTTCATTAAGAATATACATTGAATATTTTTAAGATATTTACCTAGTGATACAAAAATATGCTCAACAACTTGAAATTCTCTTTTTTCAATTTCAGTTACGCTATTAACCTTAAAATTCGGCTGATTCTAAGTCAAAATATCCCTTCCACTCGGCGCTTTTAGGATTGAGGGGGAAAAAATTATTTCTCTCTCTGGGAATATCGGAAAATTCAAAAACGTCACATGTGGTGTTGTAAAATTTTGCTAGTTACAAAGGGGAGATAGTAAGGGTTGCCGATTTTTAGTCAGTAATCATTTTCAAGAAAGATCCCAATATTTGGCGCCATGTCATATCACAATAATTTTTTCTGAATTCTGGTTCCCATTTTTAATAGAATGACTTACAAACTTTCAAATGCATGTTTTGATTTTTATTATGAATTTTTAATACGCTCACAAATGTCTCTCTTTAAGTAAATTATAAAGTTACAAATTATGTTTTCTAGAATTTGATATACAGCATTTCAGAAGTACCATGAAAGTAGAATTTAAATGATTGGCATGTCGACTAGAAATCATGAATTAGTAAGAATTATTAGATACATAACTTTTATTTGTTTCATTCGTAAATTTTTAGTCAACGCAAATTGCTAAAAATAACTTAATCTGAAAAAGAATTTATTGTATCCATTGTTTAATTATGAGATATATTGATTGATGTGGTACAATATATGCTAATATACCTTAAGTATGAGAAAAATATTATGAAAATATTAATAAGGCATTATATAATAAATATTTGTCTGTTAAAATAATTTCAGAATTTTTTTTAAAAAAATTTATTCTTATTTTTGTGCAATGTTTTCATGTTCCTTAAAAAATAATAAAGTTCTTTTGTGTTTTGTCCACGTTTTGGGGTCTAGAAGAATACGACGCGTAATGCGTGTAGATTTCTCTACACTTAGCCAATCATACTCAAATTAGCCTCACCTCACCTAATATTTACAGGTTTTAGGAACGAATCAGGAAGTGTAATGCTCCCTGTTTTGAGTGGCAACGATAGAATGGTTGCTGGTACATTATTTCTGGCCTCTTTTTGTAGATCGCCAAGTTAACCGTATGGCTTGTTTTTGAGCCAAGCTGTATTACATTCATAAAAGATTTCGTCTAGTGAGGTTGTAATTATACGTGGTTGCTAGTTTTGATACAGATTATTTTCTTAAAATTGTACTTTTGTATTATTTTTATTTCACTGTTCTTTATTGTTGATTGATTTAATGTGTGTTTTAATTTTCTGCTTTTTTAATTTCCAGGGTTTTTTTTTTATCATATCTGCTAGATTATTGTGTTTTTTCTCCCAGGGATCATAATTGACGAACGAAGTAGACCAATTACAAAAATGTAAGGTAAGTGAATCTTTAGTATTATACGTGTCCCAATCATCAAAAGTAGAGAATAAATGTTATAAAATTTATTTAGCGAAAGCAATATCATTTTAAACGAGGAGGAAGGTTTTGATTGTGATAACGTACATGAAATGTTGAATAAATGTGACTATAGTATTTATAAAAGACGAAGTCACATTGAAGGTGCTCTTGTTCATTATGAATATTCAAAATGCTGCGTATTGCGTAGAAATACATATTTTACTTTACAATCTTTTTCTAATCACCGTAAAATCTGCGAAGGATATATATACTGCTATTGAAAATAAGAATGACATAAAAAAGGGATCAGTCAAGAAGGGAAAAAAGCAGTATTAGAATGTAGTATTTATCAAAAAAGTTTTTCATATTTATCAAAATTATAGAAACATATTACGAACGATGCTCAAAATTCAACTTTGCCTTATCCTTGTCCACATCCTGAGTGTAATTGTAAATTTAGGTACTTGACACAGTCATTAACAGTTGGAAAAGAAGTTCATGGAATAAATATGACAACGAATGAAATAAATTTTGAAGATAAGTTTTCAATAATGGCTAGAAAATGAGAGTGCTAGAACTTTTTCTTTTAAAAAAACTTACTGATGATAGAACAACTGAAACAAATGTTTATTCATATTACAATTGTCGGTGTTTTAAGTGCGTAATATCAAAGCCATTTAATAGGAAAACTAATCGAAGATATGTCAAAGGCTTAATACCACCGAATGAATGTCCTGCTCAATTCATTGTTTTTGAGGCAAATAAAAATGTCGATTTTAAGTCCTTTTCAAAGCATAATAATGAATTAAAGGCCTCAAAACATAAAATTTTAACCAATTAAAAAGACTTGTTCAGAATTTATTAAAGCTAACCTTCGAATGGGTATCCAGAAATCTGAAGTATTAGAATATGCTTGTGGTAACAGAGAAATGAGGAATGATCGAGATAGCTATTTTGTTACAGAATCATTTTTGACAAAGAAAAAAGCCTATCATATTACGTGAATTCTTTGAAATTACTTTTACGGCTCCATAAAAATGATGCTGGTTGAAATTATTAATAATAAATTGCAAAATGAAACTTAAAATTGTATTTTTTTATATAAACCTTAAGGACAAGATATGGTTTAATGTTCTAAAAGCTTAAAAAATGCCAAATAATTCATTAATAATTGACTTACAAACAGCTGAACAAAAAGAAATGATGGTAAAAAGCTGTAATAAAATATTATGTATTGACTCAACTCACAAAACCAATGAGTATGATTCCTATTTAATGAATTTAATCATACCTGATGAATATGAAATAGGTTATCCAATTTCACATTTTATCTCAAATAAATTAGATATGGAAACTATGCATTGTTTACTTGACAGCATAAAAGAAAGAGTTCTCAACTAAAATCTTAATTGCATCATAACTGATGATAAGACAACAGGTCCCGCTTTTAAACAAGTGTTTGGAGATAAGGTAAAACACCTGCTTTGCAAATGGCATCTTCATCGTGCTTTAAAAAAAGTTAACTAATCTTGTTTCTAGTTTAGAAATGAGGAATAAAATTTAGAATTTTTTGGCAGTTTTTTTTAGAGGAAACGAATTCAATAAAATTGATAGTATGGATAATTTTAAAGTTGCATTTCCTGACAAGGAACCTACTATCATTGAATATTTCGATGATAATTAGTATGGTAGAGTGGAATTACGGAGAATGTCGTATCTTCATTTTCTGCATGAATATACCAATATATATTGTAAGTCGTTTCATAAGCGCAAATTCAATTGTCAAATAGACAATGGAATCGATGGAACAACTTTCCCGTATGCCCAAAAGCCGCCATTTTTTTTTTTTTTTTTTTGGCGACCAGTCATTCCTCGCCAAATAGCGGGTTGACTGGTCGCCATGTTAGGCCTAATATGCTGCATTAGAACGATGCAAACAAAAGATCCAAAAACGTTACTTTTCCGGAAAACAAAGCATTCAAAAATTTATTCTGACTGAATTCTTGTAACAATGTTTACATTTCTAGAAACTTAATCTGAAGATAGGATATATTTTTAATCATAAGATATTTTTTAATTGCAAATATGAAATCATATCTAAAAAAATATTGAGTAAACAATTTTAATAGAAATGATATCCTGAAAAAAAATCTATAAAAGGTTTTTAGGTTTCTATATTGTATTGTCTTACATAATATTTGGAATATCTTAACAGTTCTCAGAAAAATTTATGTTTGTAACTATACGAAATATATATATGTATCCTTGTTATTATATTTATCAAACGAAAAAATGAATTATGATAAAAAAGGAAGTCATAGATCCAAAAGTTAAAGAACATTATTGCATAAATTATTAATTAGGAGAATTATATAAATGTAAGGAATTTTCATTAAAAGTATTTTATATCAAGATGTGATAAAGTATTAGTAAAGTGATGAAGTACAAATACATTCCTAATTACCTTTAATAGTAAAACTTATTCTGAAAATGAACAGAAAATTTGTTATTATAACTATTGTCGATACAAAAAATATATTCAGATGATATTTAATAAAAACTTATTCAGAAATATTTATTTTAACTATTTCATTTAAGAAATTTATCAAATGCTTTATAAAAATTTATTCGTTTGACAAGTTTTGTCATAAAATCTATTAAAATTTCAATCTTGGTATTTTTTTGTATTGAAATTTTTAGATTAAGATATGACTAAAGTTATCACAGTCTTTCATAAGAATTCTGCAAATGAAAGCAAATAATTTAAGTAGTATTTTTAAGTTTAAAAAACCACGTACTTGTATTTTAATCATACCATACAGATATTTATAGCTTGAACAATAGTTCCTAATATTCCAAGCTCTTTTTTATATCTATACTGGGCTATCTTCGGTTGAATTGTTGAAAGTGATCATTTCGAGACAAATCGCTGAAGCCGAAAAGAGAATAATCTCGCCTTGTCTTCCAAGGCAAAAAATAGATTGAGATGACAGTATTCCAATGAGAAATTCATTTACGCCATTCTTTCATGAACTTGTAAGAAAAGTTACTTACAAATTAACTCCTTTTCAAGCAAAGCCGCTGACGTGTGTTGATAGGTTAAAAATATACTCTATTAAAATTAACTGTGGGAAAAAAAAACTAAATGTATAATAAATTTTTTTTATTATTATTATGTGGTTCAGATTGTTATGAACATGTAGTTCATTTTATCATCATTACCACAAACACATAATAAAACCAGACTTAATTATAAAATAAAATAAAAAGCAAAAATTTAATTATATTAAAGGTGATAATTGTAAAAATTAATTATAATATTAAAAGTGACTTAATTTTGAAAAACTAATAAAGTATTCCAAGAAATTAATCAACATATGTAAAATTGGTCCAATCCAGCTTCCTAACTAATTCTAAGAATGTATTGAAGGTATCAATTTTCTTCTCCTCGCAAGAAGCCCGGAACAAAAATTCACCTAAATAAAATTTGAAATCGTATTTTCAAATTTTATTTAGGTGAATATATAGATAGGCAAAGAAGCCTTAATATGGCGCTACATACTTTCAATGGTATTAGTGTGGCAATTTGTTTCTGGATCAACAAAGTGATAAGAGTGGTTTACCTTTAAATGTTCATAATCCTCATATGCTAAGCAATCATACGATTTCCAGGAATCTGAATAGATGCTGGTTCCGGGCTTAATCCACTCTTTGATGAGACTCAAGAGAGTTTCTTTCGTTCTATCATGAACAGCAACAAGAAACAATTTCCCTGAACTTCTTTCTACATCTCCAAATACCCACTGACCTTCTACTCGATGGCCTCTGTTATACTTCCTTTTTCCAAATTTGGATTCGTCTATCTCAACAATTTTTCCTACACCTCCTATTATCTCTGACGTCTCCTCAATATAATCTAATATAATTTCATTTTTAAACTGTCTCCAGTTGGCCATCATTTTAGATGGAAGAATGAATATTCAGATATAATTTTGTCGGTCCCATACCTCTTAACAATGAGATAGGTCAAAAAAAAAAATATCTCACCAATTGTTAATTTACTATTGTTACCAATAATTAACAATTGTTAATTTACCAAGATCCAAACCTAATAGATTTCTGCAAACCACACTCTTGCTTATTTATCCTATTTCTACATGTCCAAACAGCACCATCATTAATATCTTTGGATCTTAATTCCATTGGACTATTGCATTTTGCACAAGTTAAGTCCTTTTTTTAAAAAACCCACTTTTTTTAAAAACTCTTGCAACAGGTCAGGAGTTTTACATAACTCGTATACAAAAATTATCTTTGCAACTCGTGGTTCTCCCATAAGAGCTCCATCTTTTCTACAGCTGGAAAAAGCTCTTGGGACCGATTCCTTTTGTCTTACGTTTTGCTGATACTCCTTGACCAATTGAGTCATAGGAATAATGTTAACAGAATTTGTTTCTAATAATAAGAACAAGAATTTAAGTGATAATAAGGTGCCTAAAAATTTTAAGTTCTATACTAATGAATTCTAATTAAGAAATTTAAGTAATCAAAAGAGGCCTAAAAATGTATGATCTTTTATGAAGAATTATAACTAAGAAATTTATGAGAATAAGAGGCCGAAGAATATAAATTATTTTCTAATGATTATTTAAATAAATATTAATTTATATTTAATATAAATATTTAAATAAGGTAATATATAAATAATAATAAGATTAAAAGGGATGAAATAATACAACCTGCTTTTTCCAACAGAAGAGGCTTAAGAATTTAAATTCTTTTCTAATGATTATTTAATTAAAAATTAATTTACATTTAATATAAATATTTAAATATGATAATATATAAATTATAATAAGAATGAATAAGTAATAATAAGATTAAAAGGGATGGAATAATACAACCTGCGTTTCTCCAACAGAATCCTTGAATCTTTACGAAGACACTATCAGCTCCTATTCATGCATGGAAATAGGTTGACAGGCTTTACTGGAGCTCCTGAGCCAACGACTCTAAATCTCCATATCAGAGCAGTTTGGGATGCTTGACTTTGGCTTTTTCCAGCCCAGAATTGCATAAAAGATATTTTGGATGGCTTTATAGTGTAAAATTAATTTATCAGAGTGATTTAAAATTTAAAAGGATGAAAAAATTAAGTGAAAGAGAGTTTATAAAGTATTGGATTGAACCTTTTTTTTTCTTTTTTTCCCCCCTTTTCGGAGAAAGGGTAGGTGAAGGTGAGGGGGTGAAAGCAGTTTACCAATGGGGTTGCTGCTTATATGTTAGTGTGTGTTTTCAGAGTGAGAAGATATCCTGGTTTGTATGAGAGTTGTGATTGGTCGGCTTGGTGTGGGGCGGTGTGAGGTGGGTGATTCAGAATGGGAATATTTTTATTTTAAAAGATTTTGGGAAATTAAAGTGAATTTAATAAGAATCGAGTAAAACATTTTTGGGTCTTCTAATAGCTGGGTCAGGGTCATAGTTTGAGATGTTTGTAAGTGTGTTGTTATTTATGTTCATGAGATTATTAAAGAAGTTAAAGGATGTTTTTTGTATGAACTTTTTTACTGTTGGGAAGTTAATTGAGTTATAAATGTCTGTATTTCTCATGAACCATCTAGCATTTACAATTTGTCTAATAATGTTATTTTGTGCTTTTTCAAGTTTATTAAGGTGTGTGTTTGCAGTGAAACCCCAAACGGCACAACTGTAGGTGAGAATAGGTCTGAGAATCAGAGCATAGATAAGCAACTTGTTTTTAATGCTTAATTTTGAATTCCGAGCGATTAGGGGGTAGACCGAACACGCGCATGCTGGGAATTTTTTAATTGTTTGTGTGATATGTTGATTAAAAGTGAGTCTTTTATCTAGGATAACTCCTAAGTATTTTGTGTGTTGAGACCAGGTGATCTTGTGATTGTAGATAAAAACGTCCGGGCGTGAATTTTTTGTTCTGTGTGAAAAGAAGACTGCCTCCGTTTTAGATGGATTCAGGGCAATTTTCCATTGGGAGAACCAGTCTTCTAGTTGCGTTATATGTTTTTGTAGTGCTCGAGCCACTAAAAGTGGTTCTTTGTTTTGTGCTAGTATCGCTGTGTCGTCTGCGTACATGCAGAGAGTTGTGTTGAATGCTTTTGGGATGTTGTTCACGTATAAAGAAAATAAAGTTGGGGCTAAAAGCGCCCCTTGAGCTATTCCAGCTGAAGTAGTAGTGGTAATGGAGTGGGATTTTTTAACTCTTACTGCAAAGGTTCTATTTTTAAGGTTTGAATTTAATAGTTTTATGATATTTGGATTTAATTTAATTTTAATTAGTGTAAAGAGCAGTCCCTCGTGCCAAACTCTATCAAATGCTTTTTGAATGTCGAGGAAAATTGCACCTGTTGATTTCCCATTATTCAAACCGGCCTTAATGTGTTCAATGACACTGAGAAGCTGGTGTGATGTGGACAGTTTTTCTCGGAACCAATGTTGTTCATGGATTAAAATATCGTTTAAATTGAGGAAATCTTTTAATCTATTAAGTACAATTTTTTCTGCAATTTTGCTAATGATAGGTAATAGGGAAATTGGTCTGTAACTATCAGGGAGGGTGGGGTCTTTTCCTGGTTTAATAATGGGTATAACAGATGCATTTTTCCACGACTGAGAGAATTGCCCGATTTTGAGGATGTCATTAATAATTGAGGTTATTTGAAAAATTGTCTTGATAGGTAATTCTTTAACCATTTTATTAGTGACTCCTTCCCTACCTGGAGCTTTTTTGATTTTAAGTTTCTTGGTGTATTTTAGAATTTCAGAAGGTAGTGAAAAGGGGGGAGGGGTGTAGCGTTTGCAAAATTATTTTGATTATTCATAAAGTTGTGAACGACATCAAGTGTTTCTTTGTCAAATTTAGGATTATTAATGTTATTTAATTGAAATTGATTTTTAAGTGAAGAGGCTATTAGATTAGCTTTTTCTAGATCTGAATTTGCGATACTATTTGGACCTTTAAGGGTTGAAACTGGGGATATCTTCTTTCTTAGAGCCTTTGACATCCCCCAGAGGGAGCCGTCGTCGGGGTCTAATGCAAGTAGTGTTCCGTCCTGCTACAAGCCACGCCACCGAGCTGAGGAAACTAGACGATTTCCGTTCTGCTACAAGCCACGCCACCGAGCTGAGGAAAACCATACGTTTTCTGAAAGGAAGTGGAGATTGGAGTGGGAAAACAAACCTTTACGAACTGAACTCATCGGTCGTGTATATTTTCTTTGAGTGATAATTGTATTCTAATTTAAGTGTCAAATTTAATATCTGTATATAATTTTATTTTAATATATCATTCTGCAAAAATAATAACAATCTGGACGTCATTCTTTGATGTAGTTATTGTGTAGAATTTCTGGAATAACTCAAATTGCCATTTAGGATTTTGAAGCGAAACGGCAGATTGATTCATCCCGCCTTTTGGATTCGAAAGCGAGGTAAGCGTTTTACCTTGTTTATTTTCGCACGTAGAATTGATTTTATGTATTTCACAAGTAGAGTGTCTTCCTAGGATTTTTGTGTGAATTCGTTTATTTTTCTTGTTATCATGTTTTGGAAGTTGTTAAGTGTGTTTTTGTCTGTTGGGTTTCTGGTAAATTGCCATATTTTTCTGAGTTTATTTCGTTGTCGAAACAGGCTTCGTAATTCGTCGCTGATGAAGTGTTTTTTGTTTGTGTTAATTGGTTTTGATGCTTGTTCGTGTGCATGTAAGATATCGTGTGTGAGACGCGATACCTTCTCCTCGATTTCAACACCTGTGTTGGATGGGATTAGGTTTAGGGTAGAGTTTTTGTTTAAATTTTGTCTAAAGAGATCCCAGTTTGTGTGTGTGTTTCTTTCATTAACCCTCCGAGCGTTTTACTTTTTTGTGTAAAGCTACACCGAAAGCGATCTACTTAGGCACAGCTAAAGGTCCCGAAAAGTTTTTCCTTTCCATTCACAAATTCTTCAAAAATGCAAGAGCCTCCTGTTCCTACCCCCTTTTATGACGCGGGTGGTCCACACAACCCCTTGGGTTGGGCATTTAATTGCTTAGATCCGACGCTTAGATAAGCGATTTCGTTGCCTAGGGGAAATCTTGTACGGCAGGCTACAAGCAAGCTGGAATGGGGTTCAGATTATTCACAGATCAGAACTTGGAAGATGTTCGCCCGATCTATTGAGTTTCAATAAAAGCGTTCCAACAAATGAAGAATAAAAAAATATAGCTTGATAAAAATTGGTGGGTTCATAGATGAAAAATATTTGTTTGCTTCAAACAATAGAAATTTTTTTTTTTCTGTAATTTTTAAAAACTTTTTTTTTAATTTTAATATTACGATTTTAACCTAGAAAAAGCACCCTATATTCATTATTGAATACGAGACCAAGAAAATACAAAATTGTTTGCATGTTTTGAAAAAAATTAATGATTAGTATTTGCTATCAAGCACTATTTGCTTAATCAAAGCGCCAGAATTGTCATAAAAGTTTAATTTTTATAGAAGATTGAATTCTCAGAAGCAGTTTGCTTGTAAAAATAAATATCAATAAATATTTGAAGGATAAAATAAAATCTTAAATTTCATAAAATCACGTGTTTCAAATACAGTAATCGAGACGCATTAGGTCACATATTTAGGCGTTTTTTGGATCAGGTGAAGAATGCACACTTATTCATTATTTTCGAGGTATGAAGTAAAATTGGCGCCACTGTTTTAAAATTGAAATTTTGAACAGAATTTATTTTGAAAGATAATATTAAATGCTTTAGTAATTTGCATAATATTTTAGTGGACGGTAACGCTGATCCTCATAAAAATGTAAAAATTAGTTTGGTCAAACATATATCAGATCTGCAAAAAACCTTTTTTGAATCCTGTTCAAAATAAAAAATTATCTTGGAGCCAAAATCTTTTTAAGACTTTTAATTCACTGAACTCCCAATAAAAGAAGTTGGTGTGGTGTGGAAGTTAGGAGAGGGGGTGCCAGCTCAAGTGTCGTCCTCTGCACTTGACCGAAGTTCAAAATTACGAGGTCCATTGCCAATAGCCCTCGTGTTGCTTCCAGTGCGACGTTAATAAGAAAGCACTAAACTAAACCCAATAAAAGAAGAAAACCTCCGAACTCCCAACAAAAGAAAAAATTGAGTGTATATCAGTTTGATTGATATATCACATTGATGTATACTCAATTGAAATTAAAAGTTATTTAAGTGTTATAATGTATTTTTTGATTGACAATAGAAAATAATATCATGAAATTGCCGTAAGAGTTGTGAAACATCTAATATCATATGTTTCAACCTATATATGCGAAAAATCTTTCTCTTTGTACACTGCGACAAAAACAAAATACAGAAATAGTTCGGATGCTGAAGAAGACATTAGGTTGATGGTTTCAGAAATTTTTACAGACGTAAAAATACTTTGCAATAAAAAACAATCATGGTCAAATCATTAAAATTCTTTTTTTTTTCATTATTTGTTATATTTAAAAAAATATTGCTTTTGTTTATTATGCAAAGGCCATATTTTAGGAAAAAAAAAAAAACTTTCGCTACCTTAACATTCATTAATCTTACTAAGACGTTTCTAATAAAAAAATAGAAATGCAATAACAATTTTGTAAATTTGATTAGGATAAAGAGCTTTGATATCCTATTTTTTCTGCTGTTTGATCAAGGGGTTCCTTGAAGGTAATGGTAAGCTCAAAAGGTTCCCCAAAGTGCAAGAGGTTGAATACCTCTGCTCTAAGCGAAATACCCCATCTACATCCACTTTTGTGCAAAGGTAATATATTTTACATTCAATAAATAATTTTAAATTTTAATGGAGTATATATTCTTCAAAATGTCAAAATATTTCTAGCCATCTTCAATCCCACATTTTAATTTTCAACTTTCTGTTTCTTTGGTGTTTTCAAACTTTAAGTACATATTCGTATTATATCTTTTAACAGAAAATTGTCATCGATTACTACATCTTACATATCAGTTATTACAAATTTGGCAGTGAGAGAAACTTTTCCCTTTTTAATTTGTCTTTCAAAACAGTACACTTAAAACACTTTAGTTCAGTGAAGTTGACAAACATTTCCTCAAAGAATTCATAACAAATTTTGTAAGCAATTTTAAATTTTAGAAATGTATTCTTAATCCCAGGAATATAACCATATATAATTGTTAGTTTATTCTTTTGTATTAATGGTACGAATTTATCATCATATCTCGTTCTATATCGGAATAAAATAAACTGTAGCTGAAATGTTATGATGTTTAATTTCTTTGGTAGTTTTACAGAAAAATAATGTCTGGCTGTAGAGAAAAGAGAGCGTATGATTTGATCTATTGAAAGGTGATATTTTTTCCAAATGTAAGGTATTTTTTAAATTTAAAAACTTGACCGAAGCGGATCATATAATTTCAAAATGCACTCTATTTGTGCTCTGTTTGTGTGCTGGTTTCAAAGTAAACCACCTCACTTCTGAATAGCCGAGCAGCTTTTTATATTCAATATCAAAATGAATGCAAAATTGCTTACGATTTGCTTCTCCAACCTTAAAGGGACTAAAATATATGTTTAAGTTCAGTGCAAAATATTCACAATATGTAAAAATAATATTCATCTATTAATTTTAGTCCATTTTACAAATTGTACCTAAAAAGAGTTATATGTGTTTATTAGATCAAAAATTCGTTTATAACAAATCAGGTATAATTTTGGGTAGTTGAAATTTCAATATAATATACATATTTTAAAACAAATGCAAAAAGAGTCAATTTATTCAAACTTGTATTTCATGAATAAAATAAATCAGTGTTCATATGTTCTCAAATAAACAAAATTGTAATCAAAGTGTTCATTCAATTTACAAAAAAATGCAAAGAATCGTATATAAGCAATAATTTTAATTGTTACAAATGTTAAAAATATCAGAGACACATAAGAAAAAAAAAAAATAAATATTTTATATTAAATGCTTAAACAAAACAAAAGTACTAAGTCTTTAAAGTACCTTAATGCCTACTTTCAGAACAATTTGTTATTTGAGAAAAAATTGTTTGTGAAACACAATATTGTGTATATATAACAGTGTACAATTTAATTTAAAATTATAATTGAATTTAAAATTATAAATTTTTTAACATTTGTGATAATAATGTCACTTATATCTATTTTTAATAATCTGTGAATGCATCAAACTATTACTTTATTATGTTGACGGTATATTTAATATTACGTATAATATAACGAACAAATTTCTAACTGAATTTTAAAATAATTATTTCAGAAACTATTGTAGATATGCTCATAATTTTTGTATACCGAAGTTTTAGTATCTCAGCTTTGCTTCCAAGTAAAATTTTTATTTTATATTCATCAAATTGTTCAGCATATTTTTTGCTAATGACGTGCGGTTTTTAACTGATTTGTAAAAAACTTACGGAATATATGAAAATATGCTGGCGATGAAATTTATTAAATTTTGAATTTTATATTTTAAATTTTCATAGAATTGTAAATTTATGTGATTAATAATTTTTAACTTTGTATGTACCATACATAAATATTTTTTGATGTAATTTGAAAAGCAGATTTTCAGGGTAGCTTATGTAAAATTCGTAGTTGTATAATGTTAAGATTACGAAAAATGTCCGGATTTTAATTACATGTACTTCAATTATCCTTTAACAGAAGATAAATTATAAGGGATTTAACACATATGAATATTTTTTAAATTTGAATCTTCAAATAATTAGTAATCAAAAGTATCTGTGCAAAAGTACAGTTGATACTTACACGTATGAACAAATATAAATGTGTGCAGATGCTATTAATTACTAATTTTTCAAAAATCAAGTTTGAAAAATATGAGTTGGAGTGGGAAATCGCATTCTTTTTCTCTTTGAGGGAAGATGTAGTTCAGTTATTTAAAATTCGGATGTATTTCAAAACTTAACATTACAAAACTGAGTATCATGCGTAAGCTGTCCTGAATACCTGGCTTTGAAATTATGAAAAAAAAACCCTAATAGATTTAAAAAAAAGTTTAATTTTTGGTATTACTTTTATTCATGCATTAGAGATTTTTAAAAGTAAATAAATACAGAAGCTTAAAAATTATTCATTTGTAATAATTGAAAATCTTAAAGCGTTTCTGATTTTGACTCGTTCGTTTTTTTTTTTTTTAATTTATGACACGTTATTAGGAAATAAATATTATTTTAAAAACTGAAGTGGTGAGATAAAACTCTTCGATGAACAATGGAACGTGTTGTCTGTTTTCATACATTCCCTGTATTTAAACAAACATTTTATGAATATATATTTAGCGATGTTTTTTCGAGATTTATAGAAATAACATAAAACTTAACTCTATCACGATATTTTTTAATATGAGGAAAAAATAAAGGTGAATTTTTAGCAATCAAGAAAATATACAAGATTGGTTGTCCAACAATATATATTGGGTTTCCCTATATATCTAAAATTTGTTAAAATTCAAATGAATATTAATTAAAAGTAAGGATTAAATCTAGTAATTTTGTGGTCTTTAAAGCGTTTTTTGGATTGGTTTTAAATAAAAAATTTTATCTCGAAACTGGGTTGTCAAGGGACGCATTTTCTTTCCATAAACCAATAAAATCTCAGCTCAATAAAGTTGATAACAAACACACTTGAAGGGAATTTTCCCCTTCCTCTTGGACGAATGTCTCAGTAAGGACTCTCTCATAGCCCTAGGTAGGAAGGTGGGATTCCTTGTGAACCATAAAATTTCCTGTCAAGAGTTCATTTATTAATCACAACCCTCCCCAAATTATCTAACAGAGAGATGTAAGGCACAAGGGGAAAGAGATTGCGGAAACCCGGCACCAAAACGATCTCGAATACATCCTGTGATGGTGAAACACGGCTCTGCTTTCGGTGCGCTCACAGCGCCACACGGAATTTTACGGCGCAAACGCTTTCCATGTATCTCGGACAGTACGGAAAAAAGCGTGTGAAACGCTTAGAGGGTTAATGGATAGCTGTATGTTCGTGTTAAAGTTTAGAATGATCGGATTGTGGTCTGATGTGAGCTCGGGGATCGAGGAAACATCACATAGCCAATGGAAGTTCCGGATCAGTGCAAAGTCAATTGTGGAGGCGGAGCGATAGCCAAAGCGAGTTGGTGTGGGCGGGGCTTTAAGATCGTAGTCGTGTTTGTGTATGAATTCGTTAATAAGCGTTCCTTTTCTATTGATTCTTTTGCAGCCCCATTGAGTGTGGTGGGCATTAAAATCTCCGCAAATAATTGAAGCGTCTCCTAATTGAGCAATCGCTTCTAAATCAGTGAAAATGGTATCTCCCGAAACAGGGGGGATGTAGAAGGAACAAATATGAAATGGGTCTTCTCTCGGCGGTGTGAGAACGACTATTGTCGCTTCAGCGGCCAAGAGAGTGGGTGTAGGTATGTTGTGGTGGTGGTGGGGTGTTTTTGACCAGGAGAGCGGTGCCGCCACCTGTTTTTGGTTGAAGAAGTCGATCGTTTCGGTAAATAGTGAAATTTGGGATATTGAAGTTTATACCTGGTCTCAGGTGTGTTTCTTGAATTAAAATAATATCGGGAGCGTGCTTATCTATGAAATCTCGCAACTCGACAGTGCGGGATTTAACTCCATTCGCATTCCATGATACAATTCTGAGCCCGAAGTTTTTGTAACCCATTATTCGTTAGATGATGGGCACATGCCTTTATAAAATATGTCAAGTTTTTCGAAGTCATCTGATGTCTGTGACATTTGATACGTGACTTCGAGTAGGTTTGGGAATCTCGCGAAGAAGCTTCGGAGTTCGCCTATGGCGGAAAAAATATGTTTATTTTTGTTGTTGCTGCTATTGTTTTTGTTTTGATTTCTTTGTGGTTTGGGGGGTTCAGGCTCAGAATTGTTGTTTTCGGCCGAATCGGATGTCGTGTCGAGTGTTTCATTTGTGAGAATATTTGCAAAAGTTAAGCCATCCTCTATTTTGCGGTATGTTTTTGAGTTGTTTTCTTTTCTGGTGATAGTTTCACCTTTCTTAGGTTTCGGTTTTGGGAAATTTGGGCACCCCTGCCATGAACCAATGTGGACGCCATTGCAATTGATGCAGATGGGGTTTTCGATCTTGTTTTTTATGGTGCAGTCGCCGGTCTTGTGTTCTTTGCCACATTTGAGACATCTGGGTTTTAGTTGGCAATTTGCTGAGGAATGATGAAAAAAATTACAATTGTAGCACTGGGTTGCCCCAGGTCTACGCTTGAAATTGTCGACTTGAATTTGTATGTACATGATGTTATTTAATTTAAAGATATCCGGGCTTTTTTCAGTTTTTCTTAGTTCAATTAGGAACATTGGCAAAGGGTTTTTTGTTTTTCTTTGAGTCAGTTGGGCTACCTTTTGGACTGGGTAGCCTTTTTGCTTCAGTTCCTCTTCAAGTTCTTGTACATCAGTGGAGGTCGGTAAGCTTTTAATAACCGCCTTTGTAGGCCTCGATGAAGCCGGTTGGATGATGTAATATTCCTCATTTTTATTTTTGAGGTAAGTGGTAATATCGCGGTGTTGTTGTTCGTCAAGTGACTGGATTTTGATGTATTCTCCGGCAAGTTTTGCTGAAGAACCTGGGTGGTTTCTTTGAATTTCTTGAAGAATCAAGTTGTAGTTTGCTTTGAATTTTAGCATGATGGATTGTATTTTGGGTGGCAGGGGTGTGAGATCCTCTTCGGCCTCGTTAGTATCTATTTTATCAAGAGCTGAGAAACTGTTTTTGGTAGGAATTTTAAAAGAGACGAGGTCAGCAGCTTTGCTGAATTTGGTTATCTTTTTTTGATTTTGAGATTCAGATTGTGTATTTTTATTTTTAGGTTTTTCTGCTATTTTGTCTGTAATAATTAAGTTGGGTGGGCTGATAATTGTTTCAGCGACTCTCTTTCTTAGTTTGTTTATATTTTGTGATACGTTGTGTAAGCAATTCTGTACAGGGCATGGAAAAAGTAAAGTAAGCTCACCTGCGGCAAGTTTCATATCCTTTTCCAACTGTTTCCTTTCGGCATCAAGGGTTTTTGCATTGGGGGAGGGGGTGACAGCGTGCTGTACTTCCCTTTCTTCAATATTAATTAAGCTTTTTAAATAAATTTGCCTAATTTCTGGACACTCTAATTGTTTTTGTAGCTTGGAAATCCTAGCGCATTTAGCGCTTGGATCCTCTTGGGTCAATTGACCCGTATCCATAATTTCCCCCGAATCCGGGGGAACAGCGACAGCCTCCGTAACATTCGTCATCACTCGTCAATGTCCTCTACTCGAATGTGGGCAGCAATTTCGACCTGGTCTGCTCGGAGATCGGTATATATGGTCTAGAATAATTGGTGGAATCTGCAACTTAATGGCGTCTGTTAATATTCCGTTCTCAAAAGCCTTTTAAAAAACTACGGAAATCCTTGGAAATAATAATAATATAAATTCACAAAAAAATACGACATTCCATGAAAGATGAATCAAAACATACTTTGGTTCATTAAAAGATGGCGGAGAAACGATTTCCAATAATCGAATTGAGCATGATGCAAAAAGAGCTTGCGCTTTCCGACTGCATGATGCATGGAAATGGTTGAAATTTTTGAATCACGCGGTAAATCACAAGGTTTGATTAATGTTGCCAGGTTTAAAGAAATACTAGATTTTCATTTATTATTTTAATTATACTGAATTAATTAATCTAATTAGCGTAATTAAAAACTAACTAATATAATTAAATAATTAATTAGATTAATTGCTATAACTAAGTAAACTAATTTAAAATGTAATTAGGTTAATTAATCTAAAAATATTTTAATTGTGCTGAAAGAATCTAATTAGCATGATTAAAAACTAATTAATATAATTAAATAATTAAGTATTAATTAAATTATTACAATTAGGTTAACTAATTAAAAAATGTAATTAGAATTAATTAATCTAAAAATCTGGAAAAGTCTAGATATCGAAAAAATCTAGGGTTGTCATAAACATCGTAGCAAGCATCAGAAATGTTAGGTCACCACTAAAAAACAATAATCGCCCGATTTGGCGATAAAAAACCGGTTGGCGATAGGGCATGTACGGAAATTGGCCCGAATTGATACTGTATTAAATAATTTAGAGGGTAAAAACCAACGTTTTTAAAAACAACGTTTTTATATGGTGACAAAGTTTATTTAAGAAAATTATTGAAATATTAGATAAAACTGGTCGCAAATATCTAAATATTGCATTGTTAGACAAGTAAGAACGGTTCCCAAAATTTCAAAGCTCTAGCTTGATGGGAAGTTGGTTAAATTAACGATCGAAAATTTGATGACACACACACACACCAAGTGAAATTCAGAAAAACGTTTTAAAAAAAGAAAATGATACATATTTTGCACATCAATATATAGTAATAATTCGCATACACCCAAGTGTTTATCTTTCAACATATAAATGGCACAATATTGGATTAGAAATTCCTGATGGAGATGTTTATGTGAAGGCAATATATTCATGATTAGTATATTCACAAACTAATGGAGATGTGTCTTAGGAAGTTAAAAAGATTGTAGTATTCCTCATGATTAATTCCTCTGTAGGTGTATAAAAAATCATATTTATCTCTATGTATGCTTGGATAATCACGTACTGTATAAACATATTCAATAATTCGAATTAAAAACCAACGTTTTTAAAAACAACGTTTTTATATGGCGGCAAAGTTTATTAAAAAAATTATTGAAATATTAGTTAAAACTGGATGCAAATATCTAAATATTGCATTGTTAGGCAAGTAAGAACAGTTCCCAAAATTTCAGAGCTCTAGCTTGCTGGGAAGTTGGTTAAATTAACGATAGAAAACTTGATGACACAGTGATACACACACAGACAGATACACACCAAGTGAAATACATAAAAATGTTAAAACTAACTAAAATTAATTAATTCATCCGGTAAATTAAATGAATGGAATGCATTTTTACCCAACCACCCTTGGCGACAAGAATTACTTAGCGATATTTTGCTAAATGTGGCTACCCTGTTCCGTTTTACGGACTTAAGTTAAACAAAAAATAAAATAATAATAATAATAAATAAAAACCAGCCAAGTTTGGAGCAAATTTTTGAAATCGCGCCAAGTGATTGGGCTAAACTGCATTATTAAAGAAAATATTAATTAAAACTTATCGCAAACGTCTAAATATTGCATTGTTAGGCGAGTACGAACGATTCCCAAAATTTCAAAGCTCTAGCTTGATGGGAAGTTGGTTAAATTAACGATCGAAAATTTGATGACACACACACACACTCACACACACACACACACACACACACACCAAGTGAAATTCAGAAAAACGTTGTAAAAAGTTAACTCATTATGTGTTCAACAATTTCCGTATTTTGATGATGTTTTAAGTGATGGAATTATTGAAGATAAAGAATATGACCAATTCAGTTCTATCCGTGGCTTGTGTAAAAAATTGCATTGATTCTGCAATTAAAGAACTTTCCGAGAAGAACGAGAGATCTACGAAACTAATATTTTACTTGCCAAATTAAGTTTATTGCAAAATAAATTTGTCAGAGTTACTCTGTTATCTTATTTAAAAAGCAATTTAAAAACTATAGTTTCAATGTGTGAATCAGTTGAAGAAAGAAACAGAGAAATAAAACTAAAATATAATTTGGTTACCTCCCATTCAGCATTTAAAGTAGCAGTATATATTTAAATGTACCAGTAAAATTAAAAAATTAAAGAAGAAAGCTTCAGAATATCCTCTTTAACTGTCAAAAAAGAAACAAATAACTAAGTATTTAAAAGTAGAGCAATCAGTATTACGTAATGCAAATGGCTTGTTTAGGAAACCAGCCGGATCTTTCTTACCCCAAATTAAATATGTACCTGATTATAGTCAAGAATTATTACATATAGAGGACATTAAATTACATTTTTATGAGGTGAAATCATTAGATAGTTATATATCTGGTGAGGAAGTATTATTTTAAAAAAAGCACAAATTTTGATAAAGGATTGGTGTAGGATAATATAACTGATGTATTGAATTTAAAAACCATACAAAGTAGAGATTCCAACGCGGCAAGATGTAACCACACGCAAATTCTGGAAATTTGAGGTAATCTTGGAAAATTCTTTAATTTTTATCAACTATGGAATGCAAAATTCGTTTTCATTCCCATTAATGTGTCTTGTCATTGGATTTTATTAGTGGCTAAGTTAAATATCAAGAAATTATACTTTTATGATCCTTTAGGTTTCAGAAACGAAAGAAAGTATACTAAATTAATAGATTTATGGAGAACTTAAATAATTTGTTACATGAAGAGCTAGATAGGCTTATTTCATATCCTATTCATCTGAAACAAACTGATAGCATGAATTGTAGTGTTTTTATATCATACTTTACAAATAGGGTATTAAACAGAGGAACTATAATTTTGATATAAATGAATTTAAAAGGTACATGTTTGATTTTATTGCAGGTAAGTGTTTAAATAATATCTAATATATTGTATCAGATGATATTAACACTTGTTATCAATGCAAGCAGAATTATATACACTATTATGTAAGTTTATTCGTGTAACTTTTTAATTATTTAAAGTACTACATAAAATGAATATTGTAATTATTTGTATACTATTAAAAAATTGTTATTTTGTGTAGTAAAAATAATTGTGCGAGTTTCTTTAAGTGTAAAGGAATATATATCTTCTAAGGAACCTACCTTTCCTGTTGGAATAGGGGTTAATGCATCTACATACCATACCTTTTGGGTGACGGGGAAAGTGGTGGAGATAAACCAAGTTTTCATATCATGTATTACTTTACGAAAATATTTTTAATAGTTCTTAGTTTCTAGGCAATTATCCATTTTATTATGAGTACCAATCAACTGAGTGCTGGAGACACTCTTGCGAATGGGAAGTTTTTGATACAAAGAGAGTGTTGGATGGGATTTCCATCTGTGGTGACATTATCTGTATTATAATTGCATCACAGTTGTGAAAGACTTTCTGAAGCATCAAAATTTGTAAAAATTAATAAGTAAGTTATATTTATGTGAAAAATATAATGTGTAATGGATCGCTCTCTATACAATATGAAAAGTAATTATTATAGTTGTATAATAAATATTATTACAGAGACGATATATATGTATATGTTAGGTAAATGGTAAAATCAGGAATACCAAGTAGTAATTTCTTTTCCTCAAGGAGAAAAATTACAGAATTAAAAAAAATAAGGATAGTAGTTTTCTTAATTACATCATTTGCAGTATTGCTTTTATTTGATATAATAAAAGAAAAAAGCAGAGAATGCAATATTATTTTATTTTACTTAATTAATGTGCATTTCCTCCCACAATATATTAAATAATTGATAATTTATGGTAACTAAAATAGGTATCACAATAACTCTCATATCTTTAACTTATTAAACAGTTACTAGTTGCTAATTTTTGAGAGCCCATAGTTTTGATAAATCATAAAAATTTATTTCTTTTGCTGTTTTGAACATATAATGGGGCTGATGCACATTGAATTTGTAAAAGCTCCAAGCCTTCCCCCTCATGGTATGATGGGGAAATTTGGAGGAGGAGGTGCCAGACAAGTGTTGTCTGCATTACTTAACACAGACTCAAAATTACGAGGTCTGTCGTCAATAGCCTTCATGTTGCTTCTGAGTGTGACACTACTAAACAATCATTAAGTCAATTAGTAGTAAAAGAATGGGGGAAAACTGAAATCACCGTTTTATTTAAACTATTTCTATTTGAGTGTGAGAACAACAAAAAAGTGCATCAAGTTGCTTTCTTTTCCAATTTCTGAAAAATGATAAACATTAAATATCGCATTAAATAATAATTACAAATAAGCAAGTTACTATTTGATTTTTACAATCAATAAAAAATATCACTTTGCGCGTTTAATAATTAACTGCACAAATCATGGTATTTTTTCTTTATTACTAAATCCTTCAGTTATAGAGAAAGCTCAAACATCAAAATTCTATTCAAGTTCAAGTTATAACAATAATTAAATTCAGCTTACAATATTTTCAAATTTATTTTTTTAGCATTTGTTTCAAAAGAATCTCTCCACCAAACATTTAACTAAAAAAAAAAAGTTTTTGGAGTAACGTTCTCATGTCGAAACGGCAATCAAAACTCATACCTGTATTTATCTCGAGCAAGCTCTACACGTTTTCGATAAATGATTAGGACGTATTATGCAACGATAACAATAATCGTTTTTCACTAAAATATCTTTTCTTTTTTTCCAAAGCCAATGAAAAAGCAAATCTACTCTTCAAGGATTCTATATAAAAAAAATATGCTTAGATAGCTTTTAGCTTTATTTTCAATGAATAATAAAGTTGTTGCTGTAAAACCATTTTTATTTTGTTTGTTATTTTTAGTTAAATGTTTTGGTGGAGTGACAAATATTAATATGTAATCTGTAATTTGTCATATGCATCGCTTTATCGTTTGTAAGCAGAGATCGTTTCTGTAATTCAGAAACTAGTAAACTAGTATATTTTAATTCGAATCTACATATGGAGATTGATTATAGAATACTGTGATATCCATAAAAATAATCTTATATTAGAATTTTTCGGTAGTCATCCAAGTTAAAAATATTTTTTACGAGTAATGGTATTATATGATTGCATAAAACCTCTTAGAATTTTCAACAGTGCAATATTATATTCTTAACTCCAGAAATGTTTTTGTTTCTAACCTTACAAGCAAAAAATACATCATTGTACAAAATAATATAAAAATTATACATCGTCAAATATATTTATTCTAAAATAATTATATATTATACAATTTTTCTCTCATTAATTCAAATTGAAATGTTCATGAGCATCTTCCTTATAATTTAATCTTTTTTTTGTAGTAAAAATTATTATGGTATACGACATGAAAATTTTGAGTTAATGAGTTTTTTTTTTATTTTGGAAAGAACTTTCAGAATTTTTAAATTTATGTTTTGATAAAAGGGAATGCGATATTGGAGCATATGAGATAATTAATTTAAGTGATTATATGTGTCATGGTACTATTGTTTAACACTAAATTGCCTGCGTTCATGGAATCTAGATAACAAAAGTTAAGCTCGGAATATTTGTTTTGTGCGGACGAAAATCTAAAAAATAATAATAATAACATCGCGCAAATTCTGTAAAAGATGAAAGATGTTAACATTTTTTTACTTGTAAAAATCATACGGTGAATAGTTATATGATGCCTGAATTCTTTTCGACGAAAAGGAGTTTACCTTTTATTCAGCGCAATTTATATTTGGATGAATAAAAACAATTACTAAAATTAAAAGCTAGAGTTTAATTTACGACGCACCTTTCTCTTAAAAGGAAGGAATGGTCTCAAAATAGCTATTATATTAAATTAAAAGTAATAGGAAGTTCCATAATTAAGTAGAAAAATTAAGTTTTCAGAAATAAAATTCAAATTCGCGTATTCTAAATAGTGATGCGATCAATTCAAACAGTGGAAGAGTAAGTAAAAATATATGAGAAAGCAAAAGAGGAGATCGAAGTAGCGATAATATGAGCGAAAGATACGAACACGAGTCAAACGGACATTCTTTAAAACTCTATAGTACAGAGGAGGGTTTGCTCAAGACGATATTTTTCCTATTATGGTGTGCTTCAGAAAGCACATTTTTGTGTTCATTGCAGATGTGAAAAATAAATGTTTAGAATGATTTGGTTTACTTTTAGTTTAGTTTTTATTGACGTCGCACTAGAAGCAACACGAGAGCTATTGGCGACGGACCTCGTAATTTTGAACCACGGTCAAGTGACGAGGACGACACATGAGCTGGCACCCCCCTCTCCTAACATCCACACCACGCCAACAGAAGGACTTTGGACCCCGTACAGATTTAACGTGGATCAACCCCGGCTACATGGTGGGTCTTTGGTGGCCAAGGATCGAACCCGCGACTGAACGAAAACCGTCGGCAGCGAGTCCACAATTTTGACCACTAGGCTACCGCGGCCCTTTATGTTAGAATGATTTGGATTCATCCAGATCAGCGCATTATTTGGAAAGAAAAAATTGATGAGCCAATAAAAACTTTATGAGCTGACACCTATGGAACAACGAGCGCGTCGTACTTGGCTACTCGATTTCTAAAACAATTAGCTTTAGATGAATCAGAGAATTTTCCATTAGGAGCTTCAGTTGTACTAAGAGATATGTATATTGATAATGTGCTTACCGGTGCCTATACCTTGTTAGAAATAGATTGGCTAAAGTAATTGGTAATTTAATTTTTTCCCCACGTTTGTTTATTAAATAATCACAATTTCGATAAAACTCAAACTATTTGCTGATTTTCTAAAAGCATTTTATTTTAGCTTTTAAATGTCTTTTTGGCATGAAAAATATCTAACATTTGAAACTCTCGGATTACAAAACGCAATGTAAATATAGGGTTTAATTCATTTTTCTCAATTTGACAAATTATTTTCTACCGATCATCTTAGAATGATTTCAAATTTGCTTCAGTAAGTGATAATTTAATTTCCCTCTTTCATGAAAAGTGTGCAATTACATTCGTATTTTCAATGTTAGAATAATAGTAGTTGATTTAATAGTACTTGATTTATTTTTATCTCCTTAACAATAAATTCTTCTCAATTAATACTTTAATCAGAATGTAACTTTATTTTTGAATACGCAAGAAAATCCGGCTATCGATCTTGAGCCGTCTTAATTCATTTTTTCTCTCCTTTTAATCAAACATGTCATTTCTTTTATCAGACTTTGAAGTATAAGAATATTAAAAGAAGATATTTTTTACAAAAAAGAAAATGTATCACTATGTGAACCTTATTTTTGAAATTATTTTAATTTCAAAATTTATCTTATTTTTGTTAACAAGTAAATGCAGAAAGCATTAATAATATACATTAATAAAAATATAAAAAAAAATAATGAACACTTTGATCAAATCTTTCAAATTTTGCGTAACATTTTTTAAAGCCATTTGTAGCAATTCTGTGAGATGATATTATTTAAATATTAGCAACATTTATGCTTCACGAACTTCATTGTGCAAAACAGCTTTTCAGCAATATGTTGCAAAAACTTTCATATGAATGATTAATTTGAAATAAAAAATAATAATATTTGATATCCTTTTAACTCTATATTCTATTTGTACAATTACAGTGTTAAAAATAACATCTGAAATCATCTACCGGATCTCTTATAACATCATCTTCAGCTATTTCGGCATATGAAGTTATTCGAATTTCGTTTTTCAGGAAAATGTTCTGAAATATTCAAATTACTTACTAGTACTGAGATTCGTCTAAAAACATGTATTATTTTTTTTTTCTTAAATTTTGGATCTTAGTTTAAATCTTATTGATTAAATTAAAAGCCGAGCAAAGAATAATTTTTTTGGTTGAAATAATTTATTGATAGTGTTATTTTTGGACAATATTGCAAATCATATTAAAAATAAAATAAATAATATTTCTTGCATTGAATCCAATTGACTTTTAGTTTCGGATACCGGCATATTATCGTAACTTACAGCAATATATTCTTCTAAGACATTACAAATTTGTATTACAAATTACAAATCTCCAGTAATATCAGCTACTTCACAATAAACCCTAGAAATGACTTATTATCAGAATTGACTCTTTTCTCTTCAAAATTTACATACCTAATATTGATTGTAGTGTGGTGTTGAGATTTTTTTCTAAAAAATCCAGGACCCATGTGGTGACCTGGAATGACAGAATAGTCCCACTATAGCTCATGCATGTCGTAGGAGGCGACTAAAAATGGGTACCCAGCGTCTGGGGGTATAGCCGAGCACATCAGGTGACCTCAGAGACTTACCTTCTTTAGGTAAGTACGAGCATCATGACCCCGAGACACCCTAGTGATCTTTTTCTTTCCTATAGGGTTCTTTGTCTTTGGTAAATACGGGTGACGCGCCCCAGGATTACCCTAGCGATCCTTCTCTATTTTCGACCCTCCTTCGTGTCCACCAATTTTTGTCTTTTCAATTTCTTCAAGCCTGGACCACAGTTACATCTTGTTTGGCGCATCATAGCCACATATGGCTCTTGCGCCAATAAACTTTACATTCACTCACACTCTAAGAAATCCAGTTTAAGTGGAGATCCACGGAAGTTCCCCGAATCAAATAACAAAAACTTAACACTCGCATAATCAAGGATTAGTTTGAATATTGTCGAAATTCAGAGACCTACAATAATAATATTTACGATAAGATGTACTTTTCATCAAACTGACAACGATAGGAATATCATCAAGTTTTCATCTAGCATGAGTACATTATTTTAAGTCTTGATCATGCTGGAGGCCCGGTGCATAGCATCCACAGCAACCCCAGATGGTTAACCCCCTTGTTTTATTAACGCTGCAATACGAAGGCTATTGGCGATGGACCTCATTATTTTTGAACCTCTGTCAAGTGATGAGGACAACACTTGAACTGGAATTCCACTCGCCAAACTTCCACACGACGCCATTGCGAAGACTTGGAGTCTCGTCAGATTTGAAAAGCAGAAATCTGGACTAGAATTTGATTTGAGGAAAACAACGCTGGTCACGAGTTAACGATCATGATCACTCGTCTACCGTGGCCAATTTTAGTAGTAATCGAGTCATGATTATATCAAAAATTCTACTTATCAAACACTGGAGTCTGCTTTATATTAAATTAGATTCAATGATTTGAATCAACTTATTGAATACCTAAATACTCTACAGAAATAATAATTTATTTATTTGAAATAATTTAAGGGGTACTCTGAGCCTATCAGAATCAAAATCCTATTATTTGTGAAGGATCCAAAATATTTATAGGATAGAACAAACTTTAGTTTATGGATAATTAAGCTCTGTGAATGTGAAAAGAGCAACGTTTTAAAATTTAAGGTCTCAGCTCCTATTCATGTTTCGTTTGGGTTCTTTCTTCTAAATCGATTTTTTATAATAATAATTAACAGTTGAAAAATATGTATCAACTGTAATTTTGCCTCATAGGTCGCTACTCAAATATAATGAGCAAAACGGGTAAAGAAACTTTGCTAAGGTATTATACGTTACTTGCTAAAAATTCGATTTAGCATAAACCGTTCTATAACAACATCAAATCTTGACATCATTTAATATAAAACAATGAAAAAGTAAAAGAGATGGAAATAAAAAAAAATTATTGCAAATGTTCTGAAATAGATTTATAACTGTTTAACTGTAAGAAACTGTTTATCACTAGATAAGATATAACTTATAAACTTTTGAACTTCTCTTTTTTTTTGTCACAAACCACCCTACTATACCTATCTTTTGTTCGATTAATAACAAATCAAATCCTTTGAAATATATTGGTGAATTTTAAGTATTGTTATTAATTCAAAAAAATTATATTTTATTTTTCATTACATATCATTCATCTAGCTTTAATTTCTGCAAAATTTTTAATCAAATCTTTTGTATTGGAAGAGAACAATAACATTCTTCTCTACAGAAATAATCAACCAGCTTATTATAACTGTTTTCACGGGATTCAAAGACGAGTGTGTTAATAACCTTCCATCAATTAAATTTTTGAAAAAGTCTTTTCTCGTGTTGTGAATGAAATACTCGAAAAAAATTAAAAAATATTGTTAAACCCTGAGTAAAATTTTTAACAAACAAAAGGTTAAAAAAATGAATTATTTGAAGGAGGGAAAGAGAAAAAGTCAATAAATAAAATTCGTCTTTATAATTTACAAGACAGTATTAGACTTGAACTTGTTATCTTTTACAATTAATTGAAATACGATTATCAGGACCATTTAAATATTTGTTTCAAAATGCTTTTGCGTTGAAGGAATATTCTATTCAGTAAAGGAATTAAATGCTGCTTCAAACATAACTATTCTTTGCAGTTTCTTAAAAGAATAGAAAATATTTGCGTCTATTTTACTCCTCTATTTTTTTCCTCTATAAAATAATTAAATAATAGTTGTGGTTTAAATATATATATATATATATATATATATATATATATATATATATATATGTATATATATATATGATTTCCTCTCCTCCTATTTTTCAGAAAAAAAATATACTTTTCCTTAAATACTGATCTGCAAGAAGGTGCCAGAGTTTTTTCATCGATTATAAAAGTTTTTAAAGAATCCCGGGACTCAGATCTACTATTGTATCACTTAAACACATTTTGCTTGGAAACCGAAACATGTATTGATTTTTTTGTGAAAGCATTATATGAAAATTATTTAAATGATTTAATAAGCATTATAAAAACAAAGAAATTTCATTCGTGGGTTTTGTGGCCCAATGCAAGCCTTATTCAATGCAGCAATAACGTAGTAAGCAAAATTTTTCATGAGAAATTCTTCAATTCAATTTGTGTCCTTTTGAAGAACGAACTTCATTTTGATTACAGTGAAGATGTTTTCATTGATTATCGTAAACAGCTTGACAGGAGTTGGTAAGTACTTGAAAATATAATGCTTTTTCATTATATAGCGAAAAATTATTTATATTAATTCTTAGTGTGTTAAAAATTATGCGGTTAAAGGAATATTTTTAAACAATAGTATTATAAATACATGTTACTTGAATTTTTGAAATTTTTTCGTCATTTAGTCGCTAGAGAATTTAACTTTTTTTTTTAAATATGCATATTACAATAGCTGTGAGTGTATATTAATGTAAATATTAAATCACATTATTTATTGCAAAGTTAAATTTTGAATACGGAAGATATTTAATATGGTTGTTCACTATTTTGCATTGCCCACAATTTATGTCAATTATCCGTGTAGCGGAGGTTGATGTACGCTAAATCTGTTGAGGTTCTTGCTCCTTCAATCGGCGTGATGTGGAAGTTTGGAAAAGGAGGTGCCAACTCAGGTGTCGTTCACGTCACTTGACCGAGGTCCAAAATTATGGGTTCCGTCGCAAATAGCCCTCGTGTTGCTTCTAGAGTGACATTAATAAAGAATCACACCATGTTAAAAACTTTCTATCTATCACTTTCCATTGGTAAATTTTTTCATGAGTGATTAACAAAAGTTAGTAATAATCTAAATAACGAATTTACTTTATCTTTAATTTTTATATATCAGTTATTTTAAATATTCAATTAGTTTTCTGTTGAAAATATAAGCATCAGCTCTTAATCGGGGGGGGGGCGAGGAAATTTTTTTTTATATAGTTAATGCAGAGAAAAATCAGCTGATAGTTAAATTTTGTATAGTATTTATAATTTATACATTGCACTCAAGTATAATAATTTGTTATGCATATATTGTCTCGTAGATATAAATATTCGTGATCTATTATGACAATTTTGAAACTGAGCATTAACTTTCAAATGATTCATATGCATAGTTAATTAAAATACGATGCCTTTCATGGCTATTTTTAAAGTATGTAAGGTATTCCTTTTAGCTAGTTTCAGTGTATGTATTCCAACCACAACATAAATTTAATTTTATTTGCATTATTGCTAAAGTAATCGTTTTAAAGGACAAAAAGAAAAATAATTGTTTCATCAATAGCTGTATTTAGGGGCCGCGGTAGCCTAGTGGTCAAGGTCGTGGACTAGCGGCCGGCGGTTTTCGCTCAGTCGCGGGTTCGATCCTTGGCCACCAAAGACCCGCCGTGTAGCCGGGGCTGATGCACGTTAAATCTGTTCGGGGCCCAAAGTCCTCCCGTTGGCGTGGTGTGGATGTTAGGAGAGGGGGGTGCCAGCTCAGGTGTCGTCCTCGTCACTTGACCGTGGTTCAAAATTACGAGGTCCGTCGCCAATAACCCTCGTGTTGCTTCTAGTGCGACGTTAATAAAAACTAAACTAAGTTGTATTTAGTGTTCAATGAAGATGGAAGTACATTGCATGTGATTTTTTTTCTCAATAATTGTCTTAGATACCGAGGGATAAATAAAAAAAGAAATCAATACATTGATATTCGTTAGTTGTTAAATTGAAATGGAATGCGCCAGACTTGTTTCTCTTTGTTATTTACGTATTAAGCATAGCTCTCTTGCCAAAAATGAAATAGTTTTGACCGCATTTAAGTAATTAGTTACTTACAAAAAAATAACGAGAAAGCTCAAAATAAAAGTCTCTTTGCAAAACTTTGCATAGAACATTTTTTTCCCCCTTTTTGTTTAAAAAAATTTAATGTCATTCATGTACAGTTTGCATAGAAAATTTTTTTTTCTTTTTGTTTAAAAAATTTTAATGTCATTCTTGTACAGCTTGCAATTTTTTTGAAACATTCAAAGAACTATTTTAAGTTCTCCATTCATTAATGAAAGTACAAACATTATTGGCAGTTCATTGGGTCACAATGGCTATTCTAATTCTACGTTTTCACTTAGCCTATAACATTTTAAACCGTTGTATGTGTAAAATGTTGAAATTATCGAACTATACATTTAATAAACAAATATTTTTCAGGAGACCATCGGAGGGTTTATTCGTAAAATCAAATGGAAGAAGTAATCACCTGTTCTTTCTGATCATGTTGACCTACCATGTGTTATACGAATTTTATTTCGATGAAGATTGTGGGAGTCTGATCGCTCTACAACTATCGTGGAGATCCATTTCCGATGCGTTTGTCACTAGAGATTAAATGATTGGTTCTTTGTGGAGATTCAGTCGCAACAACATATTCCTGAGTAAAAGAACTGAAATGATTTTTGATAATGTGAATCTGATCCATCCAGAGATTACTGTCCCGGGCCCAAGATCGTTGCAGCATCTATGTCGATGTTCTTTGCGACAAAGATTAGCAGACAACCATTAACTACCAGAGGGTACTCAGAATCTAGGTTTACCTAAGGTTTTGAAAGAGCATATCGACTTGGAAACGTAGTGAGCCGAAATTTCTGATTTTATGTCATTCCAGAACAACTATTAACATTTAAGAATACTGTTATGAATCATGCTGCATAAGTATTTCAATTTCTCAAGAAACCTTGTAATTCTGCGAATTTCTCGGTCATGTGAAATTGAATATAATTGGGATTTTAGACAATTGTTTTAAAGAGTTAATAAATGTTATGAAGCATTCTTTATTTGATGAAATGTTTAAACGCAATATATGTACAGATAACATGGCGAGCGACACACACTAAAAACACTTTTAGTATAAGAAATGGGTTGATAAAACATCTTGCATTAATTGTTACAACAAAGTCGGTTGTTTCAATACTCCC
>BMAW01050588.1:197133-243604 GCA_019974015.1 Nephila pilipes
GATTTTTGATAATGTGAATCTGATCCATCCAGAGATTACTGTCCCAGACCCAAGATCGTTGCAGCATCTATGTCGATGTTCCTTGCGACAAAGATTAGCAGACAACCATCAACTACCAGAGGGCAGGGATGTCTTAAGGCATGGGCCAGGGCCCAGGGCCTCTCCTTTGAGGGGGCCTCGTCTTGTTCTCTACTCGACATCAATAAGATCATGATCAGAATAATTTTAATCGTCAAATGTTATTCCCGAACGTGACTGGTTCAAAACAGTTACTTCCATTTTAAATATTTCTACTTACAACATTTGCTGAGATTCAGGGAAAATATTAGTTTTATTTTTAAAGCAAGATATTTCCAATTTATATTGATAAAAATACTGCTGTGGAAGGAAAGTCACAGACATAACTGACACTCCTTTTATGTATTTCTACACATGTGTTAAGGATCGCTCATGAATGGATAAGAGATACACTTAAACCCCCAACATAAGTGACAAAAACACATTCCCTATTTTCTAATAGGCGTCAGGGCTAATAAAAAGAGGGTTGAAATGACCCTGCAGGAAATCACACTTTTTCGAAGAAACGAGTGGCCTACAGCTCTAAATTGGCAATTCCTTCCTTTAAATTTAATTTCTTTGAAACAGCAAACGATAATTGTGTTTTTATTTTTGAATTGTATTTCTTTAAGATTGAAGGTAATATACAAATATTTATATCGCATTAAAAAGAGTAAAATAATATGTAATTGTATTTGCTTTGTTATAAAAATAATATCCAGTTTTAAGAAATTCTGCTCCTTTTTTTTTTTTTTTTTTTTGCAAATTTTCTCTCTCTCCCTCTTGAACAACATGAAATAATCTCTTAACTGTTTATAAAATTATATATAAATATTTCAATGGACTCTTTAGAGTATTTTTAAACTGATTAACATGCATAAGTGTTCGCTTCCTTCATTTTGAATGCACTATGACCCTTCAAAAGAATTTTCGATGTGTAATGTAATTCAGCGAAATATTTTTATTTACTTCTAATATGGAAAGCGTTATTTTACTCGTTTAAAGATTCAAATGAGTGTCCTTTTTATTATTATTGAAACCCAAATAAAAAAGAACATTTATAAAACAAATATATTACATTACTACAGATTGTAGTAATGTAATATAAATGTTGAAAAACAATCATATAACAGGAATCCTAGAGTACGATTTGATGATTACATAAATGAATGCCTGTACAATAATTTAATGTTATAACTCACTACTAACTAAAACTAATCATCATCACCTCAGATTTCAGTTCACGGTTGTCCTTAGACAAAAAACACATCGGGTTGTATAACAATAACAATATTTATTTACTCTTCTTACTACCGCTCGTTTGCAACAGCTCCTCTTCGAGATTCGGTCAGGTCCCGTCTGAGGGGATCGTGTGACATCACACACTCTTCCCTTTACAAATGAACGCCCTCTAGAGGCAAGCTTTAAGTAGGGAAGTTGACAGAGTAAACATCAAAAATGAAGAAATTCTCATCCAACACAGTACTAAACAAGAGATCTTTAGTGAATAAGGCCCTTCACTAGAAATGTTCTATTTGCGTATTGTATGTTGTACGTGTTATATTGTATTGTATGCGTATTGTATTGTATGTGTAATATTGTATGTTTAATCAGATTTTCCTGCAGAAAATTGAAATTCATTATATATACTTTGGTTTTATACACCTTTTTATTTACAAGTTAGTGAGTGAGCCTTCTCTTTTTTTCCCCTTGAACAGAAAAAAAAAAAAATAGCGAAATACTACGCATAGTTATGTGCATATTACGAGAGATATGGCCTAATGATTTTTAGAACAGTGTATTTATTTATATATTTTTAGTAGCAAAATAACAATTCTTTTTTCGAATAACTCGTCCCAAAAAGGTGTTATTTAAAAAAATATATCTTAAGTATTTTTAGGATATTAATAAAAGAGGAGCCATCATTTATTAAATTATTCATAATTTCTCTGTAAATCATTTTGTATCGGTTTAAAAGTGGATTCTAAGCTATTACTGGTCATTTATTTTAAATTTTATCGATCATTCATTTTTAATAACTTATCATTTTATTTTAAAACTTCACTCATGGGGGCAATGAGTACACCAATTACTATTGATATAAAACCTTTAAGGCTCCCGTCCGCACGACACCAAGAAATCTCGAGCGTAATGTTAATCCTATGGAGTTTCGTACTATTCTTCTTACATCCAGGGTATTGCTTTTAATTGCATGGAATAAAATGTATTCGAAAGAGCGAACAAAAATAAATGTTTCTCCTGTTTCTGATTTTTTTTTAAAAAAAAATTGCAAGTATTTTTAAATTTTTAAATAATTTCACGAGCCTGGGTTGTTTAATTAATGAAGAATTATAGGCAACGGATACTGGAATTTCTGCTAAAAAATTAAAAATTAAGATAAAGGAATTGGAAACTATTTTTTAACTATCTTTTGGAATGACATTTTGACACGTATTGATAAAGTAAATCTATTTCTTCAGAGTAAAAATATGGATTAATCGAAAGGTATAAAATTATTAAAATCATTAATGATCTATGTATATAAAAACCAAAAGAGACTCTTTTGACTATTATGCGTCAAAAACCAAGGAAGTGTCCATAATAAAGGAGTATCAAAGTGTTCACAAGCTTACAAGGCAACGCAGTGTTAGGTTAACTTTCGTTGAAGGAAATAGAGACACCGACACAACGTTTGAAAACAGTTACCGCCAAAAATTTAAAATAGAAACCTTTTTACCCATAATCAGCTTTCTAATCTGCAATATACAAACGCGTAGTAAAAAATATGATGTGCTTTTGAAATGCTTAGATTTTTTGAAAATATTTCTAATTTGGAGGAGACAGAAATTAAAATAGCATGCGAAAAAATATCAAACTCTTACGATAAAGACAATAATGGAGAAGAAGTGGACTTGGAATGTAAACATTTTAAGTCATATATGATCATTGGTGGTGAAAAATTGAAGAAAAAAACAAAGAAAAGAAATGGGAAAAAGTAAAATTAATAAAAAAAAAATTCTAAAAAGGCAGATGAAGATGAAAAACAGTTTTTGAATGAGGGAACTAGAATTGGGATCAACACACTTTATACATACATATATAATGAAAGACTATTCACAGTGTTTCCTAACAATGAAATAATAATGAGAATTTTCTTATCAATGATGATTACTAACGCGAGTGGGGACAAACTTCAAAACTCAAACTGTTCAAAAACGAATTTAGAAATCGTATGACTCAATCACGTTTGAATAATTTCAGTTTGATGAGAATTGAAAATGCAATATTATTAAATATTGATGAAGATCTAATTAATGATTTTGCGAATTTAAAATGCAGGAGACGAATATTCACATAAAACTTCATTTTATTATCAATTGCTTTTATTGAACTGTACATATATATACACCGAATTAGATTAAAGGAGTGCCGGTGGGGCCTATTTTTTCATAAGGGCCCAGGGCCTCAAGAAGTCTTAAGACGTCCCTGCCAAAGGGTACTCAGAATCTAGGTTTACCTCAGATTTTGAAAGAGTATATCGACTTGGAAACCTAATAAGCCGAAACTTCTGATTTTATGTCATTCCAGAACTAATATTAACATTTAAGAATGCTGTTGTGAATCTTGCTGCGTATGAATTTCAATTTCTCAAGAAACCTTGTAATTCTGCGAATTTCTCAGTCATGTGAAATTGAATATAATTTGGATTTTAGTCAATTGTTTTAAAGAATAAATAAATATTATGAAGCATTTTTTATTTGATGAAATGTTTAATCACAATATACGTACAGATAACATGGCGAGCAACACACACTGAAAACACTTTTGATAAAACATCTTGCATTAATTGTTACAACAAAGTCGGTTGTTTCAATACTCCCTCCTATTATATTATTACTTAAATTTACAAATTAGGTACATAATTACCTGCTTACTTAAACGCTGAATGCATTTACAATATAAGGACAGAGAGACTAATTTTTACATGAAAAATAAATTGTAAATTAAGTATTAAAATCGCGTTCTAGTTAGATTATCATTAATATTCGTTGATTTCGTAAAGTCAATTTTTATTTAGTAATATTCTTAGAATTTTTTTTTATCTTTCGATTGATGAGTTTTATATATGATAAACAGAACTCGAAAGAAATAAAATTGAAAAATATAAACAAAAGAATTTTGAGATTTGACTACGCAAAATAAAAAGAAGGGATACACCGGTAGATTTTAGTAATTTCGCGTTTTTTTCATCAACAAACCTTCGAAAACTAATTTTGCTTTCAATCATAGCCGTATCGTTTCAATGCTGTTTTTAACGATCACAGCTTTCAAAAGGATTTTTTTTATTTTTTATATCTCGTTTTGTTTGTAATGTAGTTATCGAGTAAATTCTAATAATGTTTCAAATTGGGAGAAAAATTCTTCCTAAACTTTGTTTTTTTATTGTTATTCTTGAGAATTTGGTGTTATTACTTTTAAATTATTAAATATTTGGCAAAGTACAGCATAAATAAATCAAACATTTTATTAATTCAAACAAAAATACACTAATTAAACTTAGATCCCTTTTAATTATTTAACTAACCGAGTATTTTTTTCACTGAATGAATATTTTTTTTTCAATATATCGGAAATTTTGGAGTAAGAAATATCCTTCATATTGAATTTTAAGGTAAGTGCTGCAGCTAGAGTATCAACATTCTATCTTAATTTCTCACTTGTCCAAAAATCATTATTAATGGAAACAAATCTTTCAACTACGGCATTAGTAGCACAACGTAAATTCAACAAGAATAATTAAACTTTCGGATGGAATGTGTTTATTTTTGAAATGGTTAAATATTTCCACCAATTTTTCATCAATTTCAATATGTTGATTTTCGCATTGTGCTAATTTATCATAAATACTTTTATTATCATAACCATAAATTTTTGTAAGCCTTTGTTATAAATCAGAGGTCTTCAACCTGGATTCCGTGGAACCCTAGAGTTCCTTGAAACTTTAACAGGGGTTCCGTAAGAGATCACTATTTGCTTAATCAAAGCGCCAAAATTTTAGTAGAATTTTAATTTTTGCAAAAGATCGAAATCTTAAAGGCAGTTTGCTTGTAAAAATAAACGTAAATAAATATTTTTTTGGATGAAACAAAATCTTAAATTTCATAAAAGTCACGTGCTTCAAATACATTAATCGAGACACATTAGGATACATATTTGTCTCCATTCTTTGGCTTAGTCGATATATCTCAAATTGATAAATTGACCGGCACTCAATTGAAACTAAAATGTAATCAAGTTTTATATTATGCATTTTGCATTGACATCAGAAAAGAATATCCTAAAATTGCCAAAAGAACTGTGAAACATCTAATCTTTGTTTCAGCCTATGTATGGTAAAACGTTTTCTCTTTGTACGCTACGACACAAACAAAATGCAGAAACAGAATGGTCGCTGAACAGGACATTAGCTTGCAGATTTCATCAATTATTCCAGGAGTTAACATACTTTCAAATAAAAAACAATAACAGCCAAGTAATTAAAAATTTTCTTTTTTATGAATTTTAATTTAAAATATTATTGCTTTTATTTATTGATAGAATACATTTTAGAAAAACAAAAACAAAACGTCATTAGCTACCTTTCCATTTATTATCTTATTAAGAAGTTTATGTAGTGATAAAAAAAAACATGCAGTAATAATTTTGTTAATTTGAGTAGGATAAAGCTTTAAATCCTATTTTTTCTGCACTTTGATCAAGAGGTTCCTTCAAGAAAACAGTAAGATCAAAGGGTTCCCCAAAGTGTAAAAGGTCGAATACCCCCGTTATAGATATTGTTTCATTATAAACAAAAATTGAGTTAAGGTAATAATCTTAAAACTTTTGTTTTCAGTATGATAGTAATCCAAATAAAATCTTGTGAAAAAAGTAAATGAGAAATGTATGTATGTATGTATATATACACACACAGAGAGAGAGAAATTTAAAATAAATATATATAATAATCTGTGTCTTTTCGTTATAATAATTAAACTCCTAATAACAGCAAATTCCTTGATATTATAAATTTTCTTTCCTATTGGGGCAATTTGAGTTGGGTGCAAAATTATCAAAAAAAATTCTAATAATTATTTCAGTTAATACAACCGCATTCTGACATACATTACAGCAATTTGTTCTGACCAGGTATCAGCTTTATAGACACCCAAAGGGAATTTATTTTAGTTGAATCAATTTTGGCGAACCAGATCACTATTCAATTTTTAATCGTTTGCTTCAAATTTAACTACATTTAGCTTAATAATTTATCGTTTCCTTTAATTTTAATATCGGAATAGCTTATTGTTTTCCATTTCTCAATATTTTTTCGTTTTCCTTAATTCTTATATTTAATTAAGTAATTTATTAATAATTACAAAAAAAAAAAAAAAAAAAAAAAAAAAAAAAAAAAAAAAAAAAAAAAAGAACAGCACACCTTGGGTGGTTAAACCGCCCTTTGCAAAATTTTACATAGAACTTTTTACTATATAAAAATTTATTTTTATATAATTAATCAGTGTGCACAAAATTTGGAATATTTCCTATTCAGTATAAGATGAAGATATTTCTCTAGCATTGTCGATCTTTCATAAATCTAGTGATACGATTTTTAAAAACGTGAATTAGTAGAAACGGGTTTTTTGAAATTAGGTGTGAAAAAAGGAGTAAAAAAAAAAAATGCCATTAGTCTCACGAGGGAAAGAAATCCGAGGGCAAGGAGTAACCATAAGCCAGATTCCTTACCCTCCCTCTCCCGACTGGGGACGTAAAAGGATGATACAGATCAAATTATTCTCGTTTTCTCTAGTTTTGAAGGGGGGGGAGATAGGGGAAGATCCATGCGCCAACTGCAGGTGGAGAAATAAGTCGCAAATATTCATTACCCTGTGACGTCATTTTCAAAGTTCATGATAGCTGTCAAAAAATAAATATAAGGAAATGGAAAAAATTAATAATATTGTTAAATTGAAAAATATTTTTTATCCCTGAGTAAAATTTTTATAAAGTAAAAGGTTAAGAAATATGAATTATTTGAAGGAGGGAAAGTAAAAAAGTTGACACATAAAATTCGTCTTTACAATTTACAAGACAGTATTAGACTTGAACATATTATGTCTTACAATTTATTGAAATACGATTATTTATATTACATTTAAATATTTGTTTCAAAATGCTTTTGTGTTGAAGGAATATTCTATTCAGTAAAGGATTTAAATGCTGCTTCAACGATAACTATTCTTTGCAGTTTCTTAAAAGAACAGAAAATGTTTGCTCCTCCATTTTATTCTAAATTTTTCCTCTATAAAATAATTAAATAATAGGTGTGATTTAAAAAGTATATATATGCGTGTGTATGTATATATGTATATATGTATATGTGTATATATATATATATATATATATATATATATATATATATATATATATCTTTACACAAACACACACATATATATATATATGATTTCCTGTCCTATTTCTTAGAAAAAATTATACTTTTCCTTAAATATCTGAAATAATATAATTAGAAACACAGAAAGCATTAGAATATGTTAAAGTTGTTATGTTCACTATACAGCACCCAAATATACCTAGGAAGATGTTTAAAAAAAACTTAACATATTCCCCCTAGAAAAAAAAATCTACATTAAATTAAAATTTTTAAAAACTTACACTGAAGTTTTTGAAAGTCTGTGGATTAGAAAAGATTTGAACACGTAAAAATTTGCTGTATTTATACATTAAATCTATTTTGCAAAAAAAAAAAAATTATATTTATGCTTGATCAGTATAGGAAAACAAGCTATTGATAGGAGTTCCACACAATTTTATTCAAACATTGTTTACCATCTACTGAAACATAGGTGAAATAACGAAGCTATATAAAACATATTAATGGAAAATGAAAGATTTTATTTTATCGTTATTAGAATAGAAAATTATGCAACTGAATCCAATAAATTAGTTTTTACTTTTATTATGACAAATTTAATGTTTCAAAGCAAGACGCAATAAAGGCTTTTTTCTCCACAGGTTTTTTTATCTTTTTTTTTTTTTTTTTTTTTTTGGGATCTATAGTACTTCCAAGTGCGAAAGTAGTGTTTGAGTGTAAAGCCGAAAAGCATCTTTAATGAAATTTTTGTGCTTTCATGGAGTATATATTTTCCAATTTTTTAAAAAAATATTTATTTGTTTATAAAATGGTCAATCATACTTCATAGTTCGAAAATCGACATTTTCAAATTTTATTACAAATTTGATTTTTAACCAGCTTTTACAACAAACACAGTTTTTTTTTTAAATTAAACTATTTGCAATCTATTAATTAGAAAACTAAAAATAAAAATTCTAAATTTGTTTAAATCATTATACAGTAGTTAAAAAATATCCTTGACTACAACAATACAAATTGAGGAAAAGTATATACAAATCTGTATTTTGTTGTTATTTTTGAAAAAAAAAAAATGCTTTTAAAATTCTCTCACAGAATTAATCCTAGATAACATCATTCATATGAAAAGTGTATACAGATTACATTAACAGTCAAATGGCATTGATTCAAATATTGTTAACTTGAATTCAGCATGAAGAAAATATAACTAAACTATTTAAGAAAATAGCCAAAGCAATTATCCACAAACTGGGATAATTTTAAATTTTCATTAAGGAATAAAAATATTCCTATAGTCAAAATTACCAGCAATGAAGATATTGAGAATGCTATTAGCAAACTCAATCAAAATTTAACAGAGGCATTAGCTGAGGCCTCGAAACCAAAATTTAAAAATCCTCCCCGCTCCCTCCCCACTGAAATCAAAGAAAAAATTAAGCAGCGAAATCGAGTGCGGAGGCTTTGGCAAAGAACTAGGGACCCCGATTTTCAATCACAATACCGCACTCTCCAGCATGAGATAGCTAGGGAGATTAAAATACACTCTAAAAAACAATGGGATGAGGATATAGCTGCACTCAATCCCGATGACAACTCACTTTGGCGTAAAGCTAAATTCCTAAGACCTCCTCAAAACATTCCGCCGGCAGTGTCGCAATTTACCCCATAGAGAAGGCTGAGGTAATTGCAGACCGTCTAGAAAAACAATTTTCTCCAAACCTAGACGTCAAAAACCCAGAGTTCTCGGCGCAGGTAACGCATGCAATTCAAGCTTTTCTCTCCGAACCGGACGTAGCTCGACCGGTAGCATCGCCGCAGAATGAAAACGCAGCACGATGCGCTGAGAGCAATGAGCGGGAGGGAACCGCTTTGCGGCTCCCTTCTCTTTTTCTATAGAACCAACCAAACCGACGGAAATTTTGGAATACATTAATAAAATCAAACCTCGCAAGGCTCCAGGGGCAGATGGAATCACTAATCACATGATTAAAAATTTTCCCCACAAATACCTTGTATTCTTAACCTATTTGCTTAATTGCATGTTAAGAAATTCCTATTTTCCGGATAACTGGAAAACAGCCGTGGTGGTACCGATCCATAAAAGCGGGTCGGCACCAGACATTCCTCAAAATTATAGACCAATTTCTTTGCTTAGCAGCTTAAGTAAAGTATACGAATTTATAATTCTTCGCCGCCTGAATCAACACATCACTGTGAAGAATATTATTATTTTCCGCAGCAATGTGGCTTCGTACCTAAGAGCAGTACCGTCCACCAACTTTTGCGAGTTACAGAAATGATTCACACAGGCTTTGAACAATTACTCACCACGGGTATACTTTTCTTAGACGTAACCAAGGCTTTTGACAAAATATGGCACCTTGGACTTATTTACAAACTCATGCGATTAAATTTCTCACCAAATTTAATTCGAATCCTTTACTGCTATCTTTCGAACCGAACTTTTCGAGTTCGGATAGCGCACATCCTCTCCACTGCTCGACCAATCAAATCATCTGTCCCTCAAGGAAGTCTGCTTGGCCCCACCCTCTTCAATTTGTATGTCAACGACATATCACAGACTACTAATACGCAATTAGCTCTCTTTTCTGATGACACTGCTGTGCTGACACAAAACAGGAGCATGCCCGTCGTCATCTCCTATCTCCAACAACACATCTCCCAGCTTGAGCTCTGGCTCATGAACTGGAAAATCAAAGTTAATGCGTCCAAAAGTGCAGCCATCTTGTTCACGAGGAGACAGAGACCTCCAAACCTAGCAACACTAAAAATTTTCGACCAACCAGTGCCCTGGGTACTACATTACAAGTATCTAGGGTGCATTCTGGATTCCAAATTAACTTTTTCAAAACAAATTGAGCACACTTGTGTTAAAGGGCGAGCGACTCAATTCCAGATTAACAAACTCATTGCTCGAAAGAGTACTTTGGCGATCAGACACAAAGTTTTGCTTTACAAAACCATTGTAAGACCGGTCATGACGTAAGCATCCCAAATCTGGGGAGCTAGCGCCATGATTCACCTTAAGAAATTGCACATTGTAACCAACTCCTATATTAGGAAAATTGTAAACGCTCCCTGGTTTGTTCGGAATGAAGTCATCTATAGGGATCTTAAAATAGAACCAATTATGACTTTCATTAAAAGGCAATCTAAAAACTTCTTTCAAAAACTACCAAGCCACCCCAATGCGCTATTGAGGTCGCAACCAAACTACAAAATCAGTCCTAGGCGTAAGGCAGCCGTCAAACGCCCCAGAGCTCTACTCGAACAAACGTTCGATAATTTCCCTACCATCAAAAGAGCTTACACGTTGCAACCTCAATACCTCATTTGGATCACAAACCCCGTACAACAAACTAGTGGTGTTCCCTGGGTACCCACTAGCACTGTTGTTCACATCTAAAAATTTCAATTTAATTTTTTAAAATTTTTTTAAAATTTAATTCTTAAATTAATTATTCCAAATTAAACCTATCTTAATCAAACCAGTCTATCAGCCTTTCTCTAATTGCTGCTAGACATGCATCTCTTTAAAACCCAGATATTCAAAATTCTAAATCCTGGACGGAAAACAATCCGCCAAATCATTAAAATATCTTTCCTTCCTCTTCCAAATTACTTTTATTGACTTCATTCAGCGCGAATTAGGTCACAAATTGACATCCAAATTTTCCGACCCTCAATTTTGTCAACTAACATATTTTTCTAAATTTAATTTATGTTCGAACGGTATCGAAGGACTTTCCTTTTCTCTAATGTTGACCGTAGTTTCTCTTCTTACCTTTTAGCAAATCTTATGGAACTCTCTTAATTTTCTCATATTTAATAGCTCTGATGTGGAGGTATCTCCCACTCTGGGGAGAGGTACTCCGTAAATTTACACACCTTCGAACCTTAAGAAAATAGTAAATAACATTTTGCAAAATGCTAATTAAGTTTGGCATCTGTTAAAATTAAAAAAAAAAAAAAAAATTACGAAGAACAGAAGTGGAAATATTTAAACAGTTCAAAAATATACACATTCCAGCTGAAAATTTAATTATTCTTGTTGAATTTACGTTGTGCTACTAATGCCGCAGTTGAAAGATTTGTTTCCATTGATAATGATTTTTGGTCAAGTGAGAAATCAAAATTGAATGTTGATACTCTAGCTGTGCAGCACTTACCTTAAAATTCAATATGGATATTTCTTACTCCAAAATTTCCGATATATTGACAAAAAATATTCATTCAATGAAAAAAATAGTCGGTTAGTTAAATAATTAAAAGGTATATAAGTATAATTAGCGTATTTTTGTTTGAATTAATAAAATGTTTGATTTATTTAAGCTGTACTTTTCCAAATATTCAATAATTAAAAAGTAATAACATCAAATTCTCAAGAATAACAATAAAAAAAAAAGTTTAGAGAGAAGTTTTCTCCCAATATGAAACATTATTAGAATTTACTCGATAACTACATTACAAACAAAACAAGAGATATAAAAAATAAGTAAAAAAAAAATCGTTTTGAAAGCCATGACCGTTAAAAATAGCAGTAAAACGAACCAGTTATGATTCAAAGCAAAATTAGTTTTCGAAAGTTTGTTAATGAAAAGAACGCGAAATTGCTAAAATCTACCGGTATGCCCCTTCTTTTGATTTTGCGTAGTCAAGTCTCAAAATTCTTTTGTTTTTATTTTTCATTTTTACTTTTATCAAGTTCTGTTTATCATAAATAAAACATATCAATCGAAAGATAAAAAAAAAATCCTAAGAATATTACTAAATAAAAATCGACTTTACGAAATCAACGAATATTAATGATAATCTAGAACGCGATTTTAATATTTAATTTACAATTTATTTTTCATGTAATAATTAGTCTCTCTGTCCTTATATTGTAAATGCATTAAGCGTTTAAGTAAGCAGGTAATTATGTACCTAATTTGTAAATTTAAGTAATAATATAATAGGAGGGAGTATTGAAACAACCGACTTTGTTGTAACAATTAATGCAAGATGTTTTATCAAAAGTGTTTTCAGTGTGTGTCGCTCGCCATGTTATCTGTACATATATTGCGATTAAATATTTCATCAAATAAAAAATGCTTCATAATATTTATTAACTCTTTAAAACAATTGTCTAAAGTCTCAATTATATTCAATTTCACATGACCGAGAAAATCGCAGAAGTACAAGGTTTCTTGAGAAATTGAAATACACTCGTAGCAAGATTCATAACAGCATTCTTAAATGTTAATAGTAATTCTGGAATGACATATAATCAGAAGTTTCGGCTCATTACGTTTCCAAGTCGATATACTCTTTCAAAACCTTAGGTAAATCTAGATTCTTAGTACCCTCTGGTAGTTGAGGGTTGTCTGGTAGATGAAGGGCTTTTCTTTGTCGCAAAGAACATCGACATAGATGCTGCAACGATCTTGGGCCGGGACAGTAATCTCTGGATGGATCAGATTCACATTATCAAAAATTATTTCAGTTCTTTTACTCAGGAATATGTTGTTTTGACTGAATCTCCATGAAGAACAAATCATTTCATCACTAGAGACAAACGCATCGAAATGGATCTCCACAACAGTTGTAGAGCGATCAGATTCAAATTATCTTCATCGAAATAAAATTCGTATAACGCATGGTAGGTCAACATAATCAGAAAGAACCTGTGGTTACTTCTTCCACTTGATTCTACGAATAAACCCTACGATGGTCTCCTGAAAAATATTTGTTTATTAATTGCATAGTTCAATAATTTCAACATTTTACACATACAACGGTCTAAAATGTTACAGGCTAAGTGAAAACGTAGAATTATTATAGTCATTGTGACCCGATGAACTGCCAATAATGTTTGTACTTTCTTTAATGAATGGATAACTTAAAATAGTTATTTGAATGTTTCAAAAAATTTGAAAGCTGTACATGAATGACATTAAAAAAATTTTCTAAATAGAAGGAAAAAAATGTTCTATGCAAAGTTTTGCAATGAACAAATTTAGACACCCAAAGTGCTCAGTTTTTAACTTCTTTATTCAACTTACTTTTGGGACACACCCTGCAGTTATTAAATTACTCATTTAAATACTAGAATTACAGGAAATGATGAAATATTGAAATAGACAATAATATAGTTTTTCAGATATTAAAATTAAAGCAAATGATAAATTATTAAAGTTAATATATTTAAGCTAAATGTACTTAAAATGAAAGGAAAAGGTAAATTGTTGAATTGAATGTAAAAGAGTATTTAAAAATTTAATATTAAGTCTATGGACAGAACCATAAAATCAGAACATAGAACATGGTTATAAAAAAATCGAATTTACCTATTAAAAATTTGAAAAGTGATCTAGTACACCAATTTAAAGCCTACCTAAAACAATAGCCCCTTGGATGGCTAAAAATTTATTTAAACAGAAAATAATTTTATTGACAAAAAAAGAGACTTTTATTTTGTGCTTTCTCGTTATTTTTTGTAAGTAATCACTTAAACGCGGTACAATCTTTTTAATCAGCTGTATTGAAAAGATTTTACCAAAACTATTTTATTTTTGCAAGAGAGCTATGCTTAATACTTAAATAACAAAGAGAAACAAGTCCATTCAACATTCCATTTCAATTTAACAGCTGATATCAATGTATTGATTTTTTTTTATTTATCCCTCAGTATCTACGACAATTATTGAGAAAAAAATCACATGCAATGTACTCCCATCTTCCTTGAACACTAAATACAGCTACTGATGAAACTATTATTTTTCTTTTTGTCCTTTAAAACGATTACTTTAGCAATAATGCAAATAAAATTAAATTAATGATTTTTGTTTGGTATACATACACTGAAACAAGCTAAAAGGAATACCTTACATATTTTAAAAATAGCCATGAAATGCATCGTATTTTAATTAACTATGCATATGAATCATTTGAAAGTTATTGCTCAGTTTCAAAATTGTCATTAAAGGTCACGAATATTTATATCTACGAGACAATATATGCATAACAAATTATTATACTTGAGTACAATACATAAATTATATATACTAAACAAAATTTAACTATCAGCTGATTTTTCTCTGTATTAATTATAATTTTTTTTTCTCGCTAATATAGCTGTTTTTTCCCCGATTAAAAGCTAATGCTTAGATTTTCAACAGAAAACTAATTGAACATTTAAAATAACTGATATATAAAAATTAAAGAATAATGTAAATTCGTTATTTAGATTATAACTAACTTTTGTTAATCACTCATGAAATAATTCATCAATGGAAAGTGATATTTTTCACATGGTGTGATTCTTTATTAATGTCACTCTAGAAGCAACACGAGGGCTATTTGCGACGGAACCCGTAATTTTGGACCTCGGTCAAGTGACGTGGACGACACCTAAGTTGGCACCTCCCTTTCCAAACTTCCACATCACGCCGATTGAAGGAGCAAGAACCTCAACAGATTTAGCGTACATCAACCTCCGCTACACGGATAATTGACATAAATTGTGGGCAATGCAAAATAGTGAACAACCATATTAAATATCTTCCGTATTCAAAATTTAACTTTGCAATAAATAATGTGATTTAATATTTACATTAATACACACTCACAGCTATTGTAATATGCATATTTTAAAAAGAAGCTAAATTCTCTAGTGACTAAATAACGATAAAATTTCAAAAATTCAGGTAATATATATCTATAATAATATTTTTTAAAAATATTCCTTTTATCGCATAATTTTTAACACACTAAGAATTAATATAAATAATTTTTCGCTATGTAATGAAAAAGCATTATATTTTCAAGTACTTACCAACTCCTGTCAAGCTGTTTACAATAATCAATGAAAACATCTTCACTGTAATCAAAATGAAGTCCGTTCTTTAAAAGGACACAAATTGAATATAAGAATTTCTCATGAAAAATTTTGCTTACTACGTTATTGCTGCATTGAATAAGACTTGCATTGGGCCATAAATCTGTAACCTCTGCTAGCCGCATATAATCTTTCTTTCTACAACCTTATGTAGACTGCGAATGGCAACAGCAGAAAAAAAAAAGAGATTCAGTTGTTTTTCTAATGTTTGAAATTTAACACCATGAATAAATAAATATTTTGTTTTAAAATTTAAAATGAAAATTCTTTTTGCACAGAAAATAATATATTAAGATGTAGCAAACCGCTACATTATTAATTGGTGACCCTGTGAATTGTTAAAGTTTAATATTATGGCGACAACCGATAAATTAGAATGCCCATCGGAAGCTGCTGATTCTTCGGAAACTATGAAGGTAAGCATAAAAATTCCACCATTTTGGACAGATAAACCTGAAATTTGGTTTTATCAAATAGAAGCGCAATCCAAAATTAATGGTATAACTAATGAAGATACAAAGTTTAACTACATTGTCGCACAAATGGAACCTAAGTATATCGATACTATTTGGGACATAATTACTGAAAAATCTGAAAATAAGTATTCTTTGGCCAAGGAGCGTTTATTAAATGCCTTTAAAGAAAGTGAAAACAAACGCCTTTTCACTGGCAATGAAATTGGCGATATGAAGCCAAGTCACATGTTGCAAAAAATGAAATCTTTGGCAACTACTGATATTTCAGAGATGGTATCGAAAACATTATGGATGGAAAAATTGCCGCATCATATTAAGCATATATTAGTGGTTAGTGATGAAGGTATTGATTAATTGGCGATTATGGCTGATAAGATTTATGACATGCATTCACAAACTGAATTGTATGAAACCCATTCAAACCAAATCACCAATCCGAGCACGTCACCAAATAACATTTCACTATTATTGGAAAAGATATCTTCGTTGGAACAGAGGATTGAAAAATTGCATTTCCATCGCCAATCAAATGAGAGAAGTCGCAATGTAGAAAAATATAACAGATCATCATTTAGAAGTAGAAGCAGAAGTCGGAAGCGTTACGATCCGAAAGGTAATCTTTGCTATTATCATTTTACTTTTGGATCTAGATGCTTTCAGGAAAAATGTAGGCCTCCATGTAATTGGAAGAACCAGGAAAACTTGCATTCGCAGCAGAATCAAAATTAGCGGTCAGTTCTGGTGATGAAGAATTAAATAATTGCTGCGAATTTAATTATAGACTTTTTGTATTTGACAAAAAAACTGGGATTAAATTTTTGGTTGATAGCGGTGCCAATGTGAGTCTTATTCTAGCTTTGTGTGGTGACAAAGTAATTGGTGATTTTAAGCTTTACGCCGCCATTGATACTGAAATTCCCTGTTTTGGACACAAAATTTTACCTCTGGATTTAGAACTTCGCCGAGATTTTCAGTGGCCATTCATCATAGCCAAAGTCAATAAAGGAATTTTGGGTGCCGATTTTTTAAGACGATTTAACTTGTTGATTGATATCAAAAACAAAAAATTAATTGATGGTGTAACTAAACTAAGCATCATTGGTGAAATTACATCGTCAGCCGATGAATTGAATGTAAGCACCTTAAACAAAAATAATAAATTTTCTGATATTTTGGCCCAGTATCCAGAAGCAACAAAACCTGATTTGCTAATTTCTAAAACAAAACACAATGCTGAACATTATATAACCACTGATGGTAAACCCATTTATTCCAAACCAAGACAGTTAGATCCAAAAAAATTAGAAATAGCTAAGCAAGAATTCAACTTTATGCTCGAAAACGATATTATATGGCCATCAAAATCACCATGGGCAAGCCCACTTCATTTAGTCACGAAAAAGGACGGTACTCTGAGACCGTGCGGTGATTATCGCCGCTTGAATGATATTACAGTACCAGATCGCTATCCTTTACCCATAATTGAAGACTTCCATCATATTTTAAAAGGCAAAAAGATATTTTCTAAACTTGTTTTACTTAAAGCTTATTATCAAATTCCCATAGCAGAAGAAGATAAACAAAAAACAGCGATTATAACACCATTTGGACTTTTTGAATTTAATGTAATGAGTTTTGGCATACGAAATGCTCCTTCTACTTTTCAAAGATTTATTAATACAGTTTTTATTGGACTAGATTTTATTTTTCCGTATTTGGATGACATCTTAATTGCGTCAGAATCTGAGGAACAACATAAGAAACATCTTACGGAAGTATTTAGTAGACTTCAGAAATACGGTCTACGTATCAACTTATCAAAATCAGTAATGGGAGTAAACAAATTAGAATTTTTGGGATATTTGATAACACCAAACGGTTCAAAACCTCTTCCAGAGAAAGTACAAGGTATAACAAATTATAAACTTCCTGAAACTATTCACGATCTTCGTAAATTTTTAGGAATGATTAACTTCTGTAGAAGGTACTTAAAAGATGCAGCTAATACTCAAGCTCCATTAAATGAATATCTAACAGGTTCAAAGAAAAAAGATCGAAGGAAAATTCTATGGACAGAAGAAGCAAAGAAGTCCTTTGAAAAATGCAAAGAAGATTTAGTCAATGCTGTTTTGTTAACCTTTCCCAATCCAGATCTACCATTAGCTTTATTTACAGATGCCTCTAATTTTGCAGTTGGATCTGTTCTACAGCAATATGAAGACGGAGATTGGAAGCCAATAGCATTTTATTCCAAAAAGTTAAATGATACTCAAAAGGCTTATAGTACATATGATCGAGAACTTTTAAGTATATATCTCTCAATTTAAACATATGCTAGAAGGCCAAGAATTTACAATATTTACAGATCACAAGCCGATTACATATGCTTTTAAACAGAAAAATGATAAAGCATCACCAAGGCAATTAAGACATCTCCAGTACATTTCTCAATTTTCAACAAACATAAAATACATAACTGGAAAAGATAATATTGTTGCAGATTCGATGTCCAGGATTGAATCAGTTTCGGACATTGATTATGATAAAATAGCAGACGAACAAATCAGTAATGAAGAACTAAAAGAATTATTAAATGATAGCAAAAATTTAAATTTTAAACAAATCCCTTACCCTCTGGAAAAATTATTTGGTGTGATATTTCAACTTCCAATATTCGACCTTTCATACCACAACCGTTTCGAATGAATGTTTTCCATAAAATACATGACCTAAACCATCCTGGTATCAAATCATCAGTGAAGCAAATAGCATCAAGATTCATTTGGAAGAATATTAAAAGAGATGTTAAAGAATGGGCTAAAACTTGCATTAATTGCCAGAAGAATAAAATTATTCGGCATATACAGTCAAAATTCAATTCATTTGAAGAACCCGATGAAAGATTTAGTATTATACATATCGATATAATTGGACCATACCCTCCATCAAATGGCAATAAATATTGTTTAACATGCATCGATCGTTTTACCTGTTGGATGGAAGTTATACCTATCGAAAATATCACCTCAGAAACAATCACAAAGGCATCTTATGCAAATTGGATTTGTCGTTTTGGCGTTCCATACACCGTAATTACTGACAGAGGAAATCAGTTCAGATCAGAGCTTTTTAGAAGTTTAGGTATTATTTGCGGAATTAAAATGCAAACAACTACATCGTACCATCCCCAAAGCAATGGCAAAATTTAGAGACAGCATAGAACACTAAAAGCAGCTACTAGAGCTCACGATTCAATCAAATGGAGTGAGAATTTACCAACTATAATCCTTGGCATACGTGCATCTCTACGTGAAGATACCAATTGCTCCATTGCAGAAATGGTCTATGGTAAATCACTAAAGCTCCCTGGTGAATTCTTTCAAGAACTGAAAACAAAATTAGAACCAGATAACTTCACTAACGAACTACGAAAACAGATGGAAAAATTAAAACCAGTTAAAAAAAAGGTGTAAAAGAAAACAAAATATATTTTTCCATAAGGATTTGAAGTTGTGTTCACATGTATTTGTTAGAGTGGACCGTGTCAAGAAAGCATTAGAATATCCAAATGAAGGACCTTTTCCTGTGGATGCCAGAAATGAAAAATATACCTTAAAAACTAAGGGAAAAGACATCAATGTTTCCGTGGATCGATTAAAGCAAGCTTATTTGTTAGACTCAGGAGAAGATGATTTCCGAAACTTAACAAATAAAGAAAAAGAAAACACCCAACTAAACGGAGACGACAATGTTAAGATGGAGTATACAAAATTTAAAACATCACGTAGTGAACGAAGAATTACTTTCCAGCACGTTATGGAGATTATGTGAATATTTAATGTTATATAATAATTTTTGATACAGAGTTTGTAAATAGCTTTTATGTATTTTACTGCAATGTATATATTCATTTGATATTAATCACTATTTTCTTCTTGTATCGCAACTATATGTTGCTTGGAAGGGGAGTAGTCTCTGCTAGCCGCATATAATCTTTTTTTCTACAACTTTATGTAGACTGCGAATGGCAACAGCAGAAAAAAAAAAGAGATTCAGTTGTTGTTCTAATGTTTGAAAATTAACGCCATGAAAAAATAAATATTTTGTTTTAAAATTTAAAATGAAAATTCTTTTTGCACATAAAATAATATATTAAGATGTAGCAAACCGCTACAAACTCACGAATGAAATTTCTTTGTTATTATAATGCTTATTAAATCATTTAAATAATTTAAATTTTCATATAATGCTTTCACAAAAAAAAATCAATACATGCTTCGGTTTCCAAGCAAAATGTGTTTAAGTGATACAATAGTAGATTTGAGTCCCGGGATTCTTTAAAAACTTTTATAATCGATGAAAAAACTCTGGCACCTTCTTGCAGATCAGTATTTAAGGAAAAGTATATTTTTTTCTGAAAAATAGGAGAGGAAATCATATTTACATATATATATATATATATATATATATATATATAATCGTATTATTTTATAGAGGAAAAATTTAGAGTAAAATAGAGGCAAACATTTTCTGTTCTTTTAAGAAACTGCAAAGAATAGTTATGTTTGAAGCAGCATTTAAATCCTTTACTGAATAGAATATTCCTTCAACACAAAAGCATTTGGAAACAAATATTCAAATGGTACTGATAATCGTATTTCAATTAATTGTAAAACATAATATGTCGGTCAAAATGCAGTTTAGCGTAACCACTTGGCGAGATTTGAAAAATCGCCAAATTTGGCGATTTTTATGGCGGAGCCTGAACTCCGCAAAGTTGAAAAGTAGGAATTTTTTGACTTACCTAAGTTTCAGTGGCGTCTCGATTTTCCGGTGGGTAAAGAGCAGCAACGGTTTTTAAAAACTCCAGGTAGGTTTCATCCTGCATGGAATGATTGTGTTTCCTTCTCCACATGTATTCACCCATGTACGAATATAATTCTCAGTAAGAAATTTTAAAGTACATTCACTCACCTCATTCGAATTCATTCTCGCAGCCATTGAAAGAAAGTGGTATTGGGAAAATAAACGTGGAGTAAATAATAGCCGATTAGGTAAAAAACGGAGAAACACAAAATAAACCAAGCAGGAGAATTAGAAAAGAAGAACGATGTCGACGTGAAACACAATAGCTTACACTGAAATAACGGTCAAAGAAAATTCTATAAACTGTGAGAACTCTGCACAAAACATTGGAAAAGACCAAACGATTAATTCCTGCTTGGTTAAGATTTTAAAAAAAACATTTAGTCTCGCTTTAGAAACGGAGACTTAAATAGATGTGATTGGCTAAAAGAAAAAAAACATCCGAAACAGCTGTCTGAGTGTGAGATTGCGCACGTGTCATGAATTTTGTAAAAAAGTAATCCAGACAGACGGGGGAAAAAAGATGGAAGACTCTTATTCCGAATAATGTGGAAAATTCGAAAAGGTAGCCCCGGCGAAAGCATAAATAGTGAAAAAAATAGGATCCGAGGATTGTATAACGAAAAAAAAAACATCAGGTGATCCGGCATCCGTATTCGTGTGGCAAATTCGAAAAGGTAGGCTCGGCGATTGCAACAAAAGTGAAAAAAAAAATGATCAGAGAAAGGTATAAATATAAAAAAAAAAAAGCTTCTTACAGAAAATCATGTATCATATGCCTTATTCGAAAGGTTACCACGGCTAAAGAAACCGCAGAGGAGAGAAAGCATGGTAACCACAATTGGCAAAATATCGCCAAACAATTGTAATCATTTTTTGTCGCTCCGCCATAAAAATCGCCAAATTTGGCAATTTTTCAAATCTCGCCAAGTGGTTACGCTAAACTGCATTTCAACCAATATGTCTTATATTGTCTTGTAAATTATAAAGACGAATTTTATTTATTGACTTTTTCTCTTTCCCTCCTTCAAATAATTCATTTTTTTAACCTTTTGTTTGTTAAAAATTTTACTCAGGGTTTAACAATATTTTTTAATTTTTTTCGAGTATTTCATTCACAACACGAGAAAAGACTTTTTCAAAAATTTAATTGATGGAAGGTTATTAACACACTCGTCTTTGAATCCCGTGAAAACAGTTATAATAAGCTGGTTGATTATTTCTGTAGAGAAGAATGTTATTGTTCTCTTCCAATACAAAAGATTTGATTAAAAATTTTGCAGAAATTAAAGCTAGATGAATGATATGTAATGAAAAATAAAATATAATTTTTTTGAATTAATAACAATACTTAAAATTCACCAATATATTTCAAAGGATTTGATTTGTTATTAATCGAACAAAAGATAGGTATTGTAGGGTGGTTTGTGACAAAAAAAAAGAGAAGTTCAAAAGTTTATAAGTTATATCTTATCTAGTGATAAACAGTTTCTTACAGTTAAACAGTTATAAATCTATTTCAGAACATTTGCAATAATTTTTTTTTTATTTCCATCTCTTTTACTTTTTCATTGTTTTATATTAAATGATGTCAAGATTTGATGTTGTTATAGAACGGTTTATGCTAAATCGAATTTTTAGCAAGTAACGTATAATACCTTAGCAAAGTTTCTTTACCCGTTTTGCTCATTATATTTGAGTAGCGACCTATGAGGCAAAATTACAGTTGATACATATTTTTCAACTGTTAATTATTATTATAAAAAATCGATTTAGAAGAAAGAACCCAAACGAAACATGAATAGGAGCTGAGACCTTAAATTTTAAAACGTTGCTCTTTTCACATTCACAGAGCTTAATTATCCATAAACTAAAGTTTGTTCTATCCTATAAATATTTTGGATCCTTCACAAATAATAGGATTTTGATTCTGATAGGCTCAGAGTACCCCTTAAATTATTTCAAATAAATAAATTATTATTTCTGTAGAGTATTTAGGTATTCAATAAGTTGATTCAAATCATTGAATCTAATTTAATATAAAGCAGACTCCAGTGTTTGATAAGTAGAATTTTTGATATAATCATGACTCGATTACTACTAAAATTGGCCACGGTAGACGAGTGATCATGATCGTTAACTCGTGACCAGCGTTGTTTTCCTCAAATCAAATTCTAGTCCAGATTTCTGCTTTTCAAATCTGACGAGACTCCAAGTCTTCGCAATGGCGTCGTGTGGAAGTTTGGCGAGTGGAATTCCAGTTCAAGTGTTGTCCTCATCACTTGACAGAGGTTCAAAAATAATGAGGTCCATCGCCAATAGCCTTCGTATTGCAGCGTTAATAAAACAAGGGGGTTAACCATCTGGGGTTGCTGTGGATGCTATGCACCGGGCCTCCAGCATGATCAAGACTTAAAATAATGTACTCATGCTAGATGAAAACTTGATGATATTCCTATCGTTGTCAGTTTGATGAAAAGTACATCTTATCGTAAATATTATTATTGTAGGTCTCTGAATTTCGACAATATTCAAACTAATCCTTGATTATGCGAGTGTTAAGTTTTTGTTATTTGATTCGGGGAACTTCCGTGGATCTCCACTTAAACTGGATTTCTTAGAGTGTGAGTGAATGTAAAGTTTATTGGCGCAAGAGCCATATGTGGCTATGATGCGCCAAACAAGATGTAACTGTGGTCCAGGCTTGAAGAAATTGAAAAGACAAAAATTGGTGGACACGAAGGAGGGTCGAAAATAGAGAAGGATCGCTAGGGTAATCCTGGGGCGCGTCACCCGTATTTACCAAAGACAAAGAACCCTATAGGAAAGAAAAAGATCACTAGGGTGTCTCGGGGTCATGATGCTCGTACTTACCTAAAGAAGGTAAGTCTCTGAGGTCACCTGATGTGCTCGGCTATACCCTCAGACGCTGGGTACCCATTTTTAGTCGCCTCCTACGACATGCATGAGCTATAGTGGGACTATTCTGTCATTCCAGGTCACCACATGGGTCCTGGATTTTTTAGAAAAAAATCTCGACACCACACTACAATCAATATTAGGTATGTAAATTTTGAAGAGAAAAGAGTCAATTCTGATAATAAGTCTTTCACACATTCTAATTGTTTCATTTACTTTCGATGCAATTAAAGATAATCAATCAAGTATAAATTGTTACAAAAAATATTTTGCAAAAAGATTTCGAAAATTTTTCATTTATATCGTTCTATACCAAAAAAACAATAATCAGTAAATTGCTTTAAAATTTTTCGAAATTTGCTCAATTTTTCAAAAATATATTTATAACTTATTTACTTTGGTTTTTTGAACTCAAAAACAATGCATTTATGATGAGGGAGGGGGTTAATATTTTCTAATGCTACTAAGAACACTAATATTAGCTCATAATTAATTATTGTTGAATTAAGTGTGAATAATAAAACGGAATATCTATTTAAAAGGTGTTATTTGTGCAGTGAGTGTGAGGGACAGTTGAGTTTTATGGTACAATAGCCTAAGCAGGCTACGCTGCGCTAAACATTTATTTGTGTAGATAAAGAAACAGGAAATTTTTTTTTTTCAACAGCACAATAAAAATATATTTATGAATCATATTAACTGAATATATCTTTGTTCCAAATTTGGTTTCGAAAAAAATGTAATTTTTCTTTGTTTCCAAATTTTAATGTCTCTTGGATTTCCTTGTTGATAAGTCTTTATATACAGCATTTGAAAAAGTTTAACTGTCACATTAGCTATCAATTAGGCCGCGGTAGCCTAGTGATCATGGTTTCAGATTCGTTGTTGGCGGTTTTCGTTCAGTCGCGGGTTCCATCTTTGACCGCTAAAGACCCACCGTTTAGCCGGGGCTGATGCACGTTATATCTGTTCGGGGCCCAAAGTTCTCCCTTTGGAGTGGTGTGGATGTTAGGAGGGGGGTGCTAACTCAGGTGTCGTCCTCGTCACTTGACCAAGGTTCAAAATCACGAGATCCGTCACCAATAGCCCTCGTGTTGCTTCAAGTGCGCCGTTAATAAAAATCAAACTAAACTAATAGCTATCAATTAGAGGCTCGTCTATAATTTTTAACACATAAAATAGTATTTTTCTTTAACTGTTATACGATATTTTGTTGTTTTGAGTTTTGAACATAACTGCGAACAATGGCACGGTACTGGCAAGCTAAATTATGGAAATAATTAAAATAGAATGGCATATTAAAAACAAATTTATTATAATGACTGCAGTGTAAAAAAAAAGGAAAGGATATGAAATTTTGTATCTGATACTAATGTGAATTTATCTTTTAAGCAGTAAGTAATTTATAGCTATAACTTTCATATGAAGTGTTTTTTAACTTATTTTTAAAACCTTTTGTTCTTATAAAAACAACGAAAAACTTAGGTAATACATGTTTTTTTTTTTTTTTTTTTTTTTTTTTTTAATGAATTTATATGCATCCTTTTTCTTACGCCAATTCTGTATAGTAATAAAAACAATCATTCCAAAAAATAAACTGCAATGCAACTTGTGTAGCAGGGCCATGTGTTCAGTGAATGCACCAAAGCAGCTGACCCCAGGTGTGGCTTATTTATTACATAAATGTGATAATGCAATAATTCTTACACTGTCAATGCTCTGTTCAGAAAAGAAAAATTACCCGATCTTATAACGAAATATCGTTTCTTTATTCACTTAGCAACATAGGAATATCTGAAAAGATATACTCTCGATGACTGTGAAAGAAAGGAGAGAGATCCAAGTTTCTTATGTTTTATGACGTCAATTAACCACTTGGGGAAATCGAGAATGAGCAGTGCTCTGGTCAACTGTAACCCAAAAAGCCTTTTTGGGTGTCCGTAAACCTCTCGGGCTCTTACCGTCGGTCTGGCTGAAAAAATCTTTTATGTTTCCTAAAGGGCCTGCACCCAGTTTTACAGCTTTCTTTTTCAGTTGGGATTGAATAAATGCCCTTAGTCATTTAATTGTGCATCCAAAGTCTTAAGCGTACAAATAGTCTCGCTGGAATGGTTTTACACAATGAAACTTCTGAATGTTGTATCTGATACAAAATGCTTGACTCTCTAATTGTTTGCAAAGGGAGAAAAAAGAAGTTACGAGCGCATTTTTTTTTTTTTTTTTTTTTCTTCTTGCACTGTAGTCTTCTGAGTATGACCGTAATTCGGGTACGTTTCTTGCTTTCAGCTGCATTTATTGCATTTTAAAAGATTTTCATAATTATGCATTTAAGTTCAATCGTGAATTTAAATGAATTTTTGTATTTAGATAGTTTTTTAAAAGTATTTTTAAAAAAGAAATAGCGTATTATAGTTTCCAGAAAATTCTTTGTTATGAAAAACTCGGGAAATGCCTCATACTCATAACTTTAAAAGTAAAATATGCAGCAAAAGTATACTCAAAAATTTTCTTTTTTCTTCGTATGATTTTATGTACATCAATATAGTTTTAAAATTTCTGCATTTAAAATTCAAATAAACTTATAAAGCTCATTTTCCACAAAGATTCTCTCTCTCTGTATATGTATATATATATATATATATATATATATATATATATATATATATATATATATATATATATATATATATATATATATATATATATATATATATATATATATATATGTATATATATATATATATAACATATATATATATATATATATATATATATATATATATATATATATATATATATGTATGTAGACCGTAGGGTGATGGAGATTGTTCATCCCGAATCTACGATGGTATGCTCTTACGCAATGGGCAGGTTGTCTAGGGAGGTAATTTCGGATTCCATGTAATGTTGTTGATGATATTCAAGGATGAAGCTTGGAATAGCTTTACTTGTTTATTAGGAGAGATGATGAAGAGTGAAAAGTATTTACACTATGATATGAAAAGTAAGTTGACCAGTTCGTCAGATAAAGATAGATGGCTGCCTCATTTAACCCATATTGGCGATGGGCGCTGGAACGCGCTCGGACGTTTGAAGTTTACTTCCGACGCGGGTAGCGAAGGAGAAGAGAAGTGGCGGAAAAGAGAGAAGGGAGAGAGCGCGAAAACGAGTGTCACTCAGTTTTGTTCTGGGATAGGTGGCGCTACATGAGCTTATCACATAACTCTGATTCGTGGTGACATCTATTGAGTATTGGAGGAACTGGTTTTACAGTAGATTGAAAAAATAAAATTAATTGCTTAATAATTAGCTGGAAAATCCTACACACACACACACACACATATATATATATATATTATTATTTTTATTATTATTATTATTAGATTCGATTTTAATTTTTCAATTTTGAAGTTCTAGTATTGATATATAAATTGTAAAAATACAAAAAAAATATTTTTTATAAAAGAATACAAATAAGTATTGTAAATAGCTTGAAAAATTAAATACACGTATCTGCATAATTCATCCATTTTTAGGATTATTGGTACAAATAAACTACTAGATAAGTGAAACAATTGATACTATGAAGATTTTTTCAGCTAAATTTGAACTTTTGAGTATATTCAGTACCCATTGAACAGAAAATGATGTTCAAGATTTTTCTAGGACTCGCTTCATTTAAGTACAACTTTTAATTTTGTTAAAAAAATTTTATTTTAATTTTGAGTGTTGATGTCTGAGCATTACTAAAAAAATTGTTTTTTGTGCTTAAATGAAGAGTGTTTTCCATAGTACTTATAGCTTTGATAAACATTTAATTTATCAGAATTAAAATGTAAAGAAATGTCGAAATAAAAATGAGTCTAATATTGTTTCAAAATATATTCCCAACCTTTTTGAATTATTTATTAATGCAAGATTAAGAAATTAATATTTTCTGGTCAATTTTTTTTTTTTTAAAAGTGACATTTGTCAATAATATAAATTAAGATCAAAGTTTTCCTAAATTTAAATAGCACAACGTAACATATTTTTTAATGTAAATCATGTTTATATAAAATCCTAAAATATGTATTAATTCCAGTAAATGGTAAAACTTTTGTTTCATGAATTGCTTGTGAGCATTCCAGACAACTCTTATGTATCACTTTGAAAAGAACTGATATCTTTGGTGGTGAAATTTGTTATTTGCAATGTATTACACAGAACAATATTTTATAATTTTGATCAACTTTTTTGTTTATGTTGATTCAACTGATTCATTTAATTTCGGTTATGTGTTGTGATACAAAAACTTTTTTTTTCTTCATTTCTTGTGGGAACTATTTAACTCGATAATTATGATTATCGAGTTAAATAGTTCCCACAAGAAATGAATAGTTATCACATGTTCATTGTGATAACTATTACTTACTCAATAATTTTGATTAAAAAAATTATCGAGTGTCACTGTCGAAGAGAACAATACAGAATATAAATTTTTTAAACATTAAAAAAGTTAATTTAGTGACATTTATTACAAAATTACTAAAATTGAATACTACTGTATGGGTATTAGAAAAAATTTGACTATCTTCACTTACTCAAAAACCGAGTGTTGGAGCCTTTTAGAACTTTGATAAAACAACTGTTTAAAGTTAGAGGATGTCACATCAGAATATAATAAGGGATTTCAAAAAAAAAAAAAACTTTTAAATAAATGGTGTGATATCCTTTTAAAAACGAGTTGAAATTTTAGTTGAGTGTGTATAAAGATCAATTAATCCTGCAGATGATCATATTAAATAAGATACATCAATATTAATTATTTATATTGTTATAATTTACTTTAAATACTTACCCCGTAATTATTACAAATATATATTTGAACACAAGACTTATTTGTATGTTGTAGGAAATGTCTTCGGAAAAAGTAAAACCTAATTCATTCAATTTCTTTAGGCTGTTTCAATAGTTGAAATTTATAAAACATTTGAATATAATTTCTGTTGATATACATAAATAATGAACAGAAATTGCTATAAAAAATCAGGTCGTATTATTTGACTCGAGCATCATTTAAGCTTTCGATTTAATAGCTATCCAAACAGAAATTATACTACGCTCAACAAAAAGAAAAAGCTATTTTCTTTTTGGATGAAACACAAAACAAAGCACCTTGAAATGGTGTTTTGTATTTTAAGGTATATATACATCAGTATAAGTATATTCATGTTCATTGTGATTATATAAATTATTGTCTCTTTTATATTAGCAAAAGGCTTTCTTTTTCTATTTAAAATATTTTACGATTAAAAACCTTTTTGTTAAATTCTGCAATTCTACATTCCCGTATAAAATTAACAATAAGACACAATCTACAGTTCTTGCCATTTTAATTTGTGAATTTTTCAGCTTTAAAAAAACAAAGTCTTGTTAAACGTTAGGTATAAGTCAGATTTTATTTCAAATAATCAAAAACCATAATACTGACAATACGTAATTAAATCAATTTATAAAAACTTTTTTATTTTATTAAATTAAATTTTGAATTAACATTTAAGAGTACAAACTGATAAAAATTAACTGATTTACTTTACAAAAACCAATATGACTCACTAATGAGGGAAAAAATGTAAGAATGTGCATGTAAATAACAATAATAATTACATTTAGATAAGTGATATACATTTGAAAGGATTTTTTTGTTGTTGTTGTTTACGAAATGTTAACAATGAATTGAGTAGGAAAAAAAAAGACATTTAACAGCGTGTATAACTAGAAAGTGGCTAAAATTCATTATCTGATCTAGGATTCGAGTACAAGATGCATTTAATTTTCAAACAGTAGGAAATTTAATACAAAAAAAAAAAAAAAAAAAAAAACCTATACTATCTTTTGTAAGACGTATTTTCAATCGATTCGTGTAGCATATTTTTTGTTATTCAGATTGGCCATAAAATATAAATAAATTTTAAGAAATATTTCAACATGAATCAAAATAACTAAAAAGATTTTTTTGAAGCGAAAGCGCTTCTCAAATCCAATATTTTACTTATTCCTTATGAAAGGAAATTTATTAGTTTGATAGCTGTCCTTAAACCCATCACATGTCCGATACAGTAATGATCAAAACAAGTTCAAGATTAAAATGAGAGAATATCTTTAAATATTTATTAACAGTACATTGAAAATTGAGCTTCGTGTTTTGTAAGAAACACAAAATTTACTACATAAACAAGCTTTTCAAATTATTACTTTTTTTAACGCTTTTGATTCTAAATCGTATTATTTATCATTGTTTCTATTAAAGATTGATACATCAGTTGATTCATTTATTTGAAATATACCTGCAACCTGTATTAAAATTTATGTTTAAAAAAAAAGTGCTAATTTTTGTGAGTAATCCAATATCCGTAATTTTCAATACCGGTTCGACGAGGTTGACATCCAGAGAAGAAATGAAATATTTGGCATCGTATTCAAAAGAGTCGCTGATTTTGGCGAGAGTAATTTTTGGCTATGTAACCCTGTAAACCATAAACCGACTATTTTTGTCGGGGAACATAACCCTCTCGGGCTTTAATCCCCTTTGAATTGGCTATTATTTGAGGTGAGACTGAATTTTGGTTTTACACTTGCCCAGAAGTTAAGATTTAGATATTAAGATAATAAAATAAAATTACAGTGCAATAGCTTTTTGGAAAATATGAAATTAATTTTGAAAAATATGCTGAATATATATTATTAATATTAGAATATCACTAGTTGAAGTATTAGTGTTGTTAAAATTAATCCAAAAGAGAAGATGGTTGTAATTCATGAGTTTAGGCTTAGGATATTGCAGCAGTAGTCTATTGGATTCCTGCTTACTTGTTCAGTCTGGTCGCAGTGAGAGCGCGCTCTGTGATTGGTCAATGGTTGTGTTGTGTTAATTCTGTATATATAGGTGGGTGCATAGGGGTGAGATTTTGTGAGGAGTGTGCTTGTGTTACCAGTGTTTTTATAACATAAGTGAAATTAAAGAATTAAAATTTCTCGTGGTCTGTGTAGTTGTGGGTTGTTTCTGAGTGGGGTGTACTTTTCTATTTCTTGAATGGTTTTATTGCTCGAGGTATCAATTTTTTGGTAGAAATTTCCTGATAATTTTTTAATGAAGTTTTTAAGTGTTGGAAGTTTAATTGAGTATCTGATGTCTGTGTTTCTCATGTACCAGTGTGCTCTTACTATCATTCTAATGGTGGAATTTTGGGATTTTTCTAATAATTCCAGTGTTGTGTCAGCACAATGTGACCAGACTGGGCTAGCATAGGTCAGGATAGGTCTTAGTATCAGGGTGTAGATAAGCAATTTATTACGTCTACTTAATGTAGATTTACGCGAAATAAGGGGGAAAATATTATTTACTGCAGAATTATACTGCTTTTTAATTCGTAGAACGTGTTGTTTAAAAGTGAGTTTTTTATCCAACGTTACACCAAGATATTTGGTGTCTAGAGACCAGGGTATATTTTTGTTTTCCAGAAAAATGTCTGGTTCTATTTTTCTGTAGTTTCTGGAGAAGAAGACGGCCTCCGTCTTGGAAACGTTCAGGGCTATTTTCCAAGTAGAGTACCATGCTTCTAGTTTCTGTAGGTGTTCGTTTAATGCTTGGCCTATTTTTGGTGAAAAGTAATGTCTTGCTAGTATCGCAGTGTCATCTGCATACATGCATATTTTTGTATTTTGGTGTTTAGGGATGTCGTTCACGTAGTAATTGAACAAGGTGGTTGAGAGGATTCCTCCTTGCGGGACTCCAGCTTCAACTTTTCTTAGATTTGATAGTTGTTCAGTAACGGTGACTTGAAAGCTTCTATTGCGTAGATATGAGTTTATTATTTTTACGAGATATGCAGGGGTGTTGTAGTTGATCATTTTGAAAATTAAACCTGTATGCCAGACTCGGTCAAAGGCTTTTTGGATATCCAGGAAGACCACACCAGTATTTTGACTTTTGTAAAATCCAGTCTTGATGAATTCCACTACTCTGAGCAGTTGGTGTGATGTGGATAATTTCGGGACGAATCCATGTTGTTCGTGGATGATGATATCGTGGTCTTGTAGAAATTTTGATAGTCTATTGTGGATTATTTTTTCGGCTAGTTTGCTGAGGATTGGTAATAAGGAAATTGGTCTGTAGTTTTCTGGCCTGGTAGGATCCTTACCCGGTTGTACCCTGTAAACTGCTATCCCTTCGTTGTTTCCCCCTCTTCGACTGCTACCCTCCATTGCTTTCCCCTCTTTCCTCGCGAGCAATCGCCCTCTCTTTAAAGAGTTCCCAACCGTTACAGCTTTTTCCCTCTCTTACATCTGTTGCCACTCTCCAACAGAGAAACTTACCTCTCATGGAGTTTGATCATGACGCAACAGTGCTATTAACTCCTATGAAGGTACTGCTTCACTCGTCCAGTTTTCGGTATCTCATAGGGATGCATGGCTGTTAGATGCTAGTCATTGCTTCAGTCAATCACCAGGAAAATCCCCTCAACACCTCAGCGAAATTCCTCTAATCCCTACGATTTAAGTAGACTCGTCTAATTTTCGGTCTCCCATAGGGGTGCATGGCTGCGAACAGACGCTAGTAAAAATACATTTCCAAAATGCAGTTAAAAAGTAAAAACTGTAGTTAGAACTTTTTTTTTCGTAGTGGACGAATAAGCCTTATTACGCCAGTTCTAAGACTCTTTTATACGCCATCGAGTATGAGGTAGATACTAATGAGCGACTACCACATCAGAACATTATTTCCTCAGTTTGGCAATTTTGGCACGTTTCGAAAAATTCTTCCACTGCGTTAAGTAAAGGCTAGCCAAATGCTTTTTAAGTTTCAATTAAAATTGAGAAGTTTTCATAAATTTTTTGATGAGATTTTTAAATAAATGTTTACGCATCAGAAATATCTCTGTAAAATATGTTAAAATTTGTCATTTTAACTTCGACTTTTATGTATTATTTATTTATAATCTGAAATGTGACGTAATATGTTTACTTAATGTTATCTTCGAGTAAGATTAAATGGAGCGAAACAAAAGAAGGAACTGAAATTTAACCATGATACCCGAATTCAGAATGTTTATTGTTCAAGGTACAGAAAAGGAGATAAATGGTTCATTACCTGTTTCTAATGAATTAAAACTGCCGATTAATGGCTCCTTCGAAATCAAGAATCAAAGCTAGTTTTAATTTTTCTTTTTTTTAATATGCATGTATAATTTTTTGTGCTGTAACTCAATTATTTGTTTATTCATTATTTGTCCTGATTTTTGTAGGTTGCTGTAATTGGTGCAGGTGCAGCTGGTCTATGTGCTGGTCGACACCTCATCGTTGAACCAGATAGGTTCGAATTCGACATTTATGAGCAGCAGGATGATGTTGGGGGAACATGGCGTTTTTCTACTCATACTGGCCAAGATCAATACGGCATACCTGTACATTCTAGCATGTACAAAAACTTGAGGTAGATCAACTCATTAGTTACTAATCTAAATTTTAATTGGTACAAATGTTTAAGGTCGCATATTTGTTCAACTTAAGTTTTTCCTTAACTGTATCACAGTAAAGGTATATGAATATATGTCATACTGCTGACGTTATTTCCATTTTTCACCATTTGATAAAAATTAAATTTCTGAGACAACGTTTGAAACTATCTGATTTTTTATGTACTCTATAAAACTCATTTTTGGATCATATAATATGTTATATGCCTCATTATTTATAGTTCATAATTTTTGTGGTTAAAAAGTTAGATAATGTTTTACATAGTATCATTTCTGTGCAAATTCATTTCTGGGACTAAAGTCTTTTATAGAATTTTCATGTGAACATTAAGGATTTTGTTATGAGTAATTCTTCATGAAAAATATTTTTCCATCTATAACAGCTTACAGTCTTGTAGAGATTTCTTGCATATAATTTGAGAGCCCTTGATGTAATCGACGAATTTTTTTTTAAAATAAGATATCTTAGTTGAAAATTGTTTATTGAAATGTTACCCTGATGAAATATTATAATATTCTTAAAAATAAAAATTAATTTGTTATTAAAGTGTGTAGAAAAAATCTTGTTTAATTTTTTCTTACTTCTGAAAATATGTTTAGTCAAAAGATGTGAAAAATATTTCGTACTTCTTTACATCTTAATGCATAACGTTTTTTGAAATATAATAAATTTTATTTGTGTAATTTTTTTTATCACATTTCTATGTTGGATATGATTAAAATATTTTCTTCAATATTTAGGTAATATTCTTTGTTCTGCAGTAAATAAAAGAAATTGAATTTTACATTTTAATGTCAAAGGAAATAAGTCAAAATGAGTTAGATTTTCAGAAAGATGTTTGCTTTTAAAAGTAGTTTCATGTGTTTGTTGCAGTTTCAAGAAACCTCTTTAATTATAAATCAAAGTAACATTCTGTTTCTTGACCTAAGAACACTAAGTAGTTCTTATAATAGTTCATCCTCTTTTATTTTATTCTATGGTACAAACAATTTTAATGTTAAGCATATTGGATCTCAGATTTATTATGACAATATTTCTATTGTTATTACTTTTTTTTTGGGGGGGGGAGGCATTTGTAAATGTATGTTTGTATATGATACAAGCATATTGTTTAATGTACTGAATGTTTCTGATCTGTGTTGGTTTCAACTTATATATTCTTACATATAAAATTAAAATTAATAAAATTGAAATGGATTTTAAAAAAGCATATAGGTTTAATTTTGTAAATTAAATATTGTCATTGTGTATGTCTTTACTATTAAACCTTAAAAATCATATGTAATGTCAAATTGCAGGACAAATTTACCTAAAGAAGTAATGGCATTTCCAGATTTTTCTTTTCAAAATTGTGATGGACGATCTTTTCTTCACCATACTGAAGTATTATTTTACTTAGAAGAGTATGCGAAACATTATGGCCTTTATGAACATATCAAAGTGAGTGAATTGAATATTTCTCAATCATGTTAATGTATATATTTCTCAATCAAATCTCGTTATAATTTACTCTATTAAAAAATTGTCAATTATTCTGTAAACAAAATATTATAACAACTGCTTTTTTTTGTTTTATTGAGTTTTAAAGTACAGAGTACAAAAATGTTTTTATTTTTGAAACTAGATATTTCTGACAAGAAATGCTCATATGTAGTTTCGAGAGAATTTTGTGAATTTTTTTCTTTTGTTCTTAGTTTTTTTTTTAAAAAAAACTATTGCATTATAATTGTTGTTAAAATATTAATTTTGCATGGAGAGAAGAATTTTGTTTGCCTTGTAATTCCATCAATTAACTCAGGAATCCTTTAAAATATTATATATCATAAACAATTAATATGAAAAAATATTCAACTGAAATGAATAAATTGAGAATTTTAAGTATGAGCATATCTAGAATGCTTTATACCAAGAACAAAATAATTAATATCCTGTGCGATCAATCAAGAATATCAATCAGAGAGATTTTAGAGTATTTCCAAATTTTATACTATGAATCATGATGTATTCTAAAAATAGACATCAATATTTAAATTAGTATACCAAATGAATTAACATATAATATTAATTTGAGTGATAAGCAAGCCAATAATGACAACATGCCTTCAACAATACATTTGTTACAAACTAATTATTAATATTTATCTGATATTATAATCTGCCTCAATATTGTGGAACATGTTTTGTATATGATAGTGAATGTCAAAAAAAGAAAATGCATGCAATCTGAGTTTGCCTTGATTACGAGGTCTGTTGCCAATAGCCCTTGTGTTGCTTCTAATGCAACATTAATAAAAAACTAAACTGTGTTTGTCTTTGAGTTGGATGCATGTAAGTTAGTATTTATGACTTAATAAAATATCTTGTTTGATATATATATAAGCGATATGAATAATAGTAAAAATATTTAACAATGTAGTAACTTGTGCAACTAATTTTAATGATTTAGTGGTATAATTATTTATTTTATAAAACTGTAAATCATTTCAAAAATATTATACATTGAAAAATGTATTTGGATTTTGAATGTCTTAATTATTTTTTTGACAACAGTTTTTCAAAAGGTCATATTTTGATCACTGGTTTCAATTTTTTTTTTCTTTCAGAAACTTTTATCTTCTCTTTCAAAACTAGTTTTCAAAAATAAATAAATAAAATAAAGTTTTAAAAACAAAATTAAAGATCTAGCCATTTTTTTAAAAATATCACCTGCTGCAAAAGGGAACTGGAAGTTGCATTTTGAAATCCATAAGTTATGGAAGATTGCAATTTTAAAATTTTGTTTCTACAATTTTCCTTTTTTGAAAAGAAAATTCTTATTAATATTTTATTTATTTATTTGTGTTTCAGCAACAAACGTATGGGGCTTAGTTTAATCCGGTTGATAATTCACAACAAATAGCATTTGTTTACATTTGAAATTGTTTTAGTGCTCTTTTTTTTTTTTTAAGGATATCTTTGTAGTGATAATCTATATTTTACATCGTAAATTTGCTCAAAAGGTATTTAAAATATGATTAATGACATGAAGCAGGAATTTTTAGGTAGAAATTGATCTGAAGGTTTTAACCAAATATTCGGTCATCGAATATACGATACCAGAACTTTCATATCTATGTTTGCAGGAAGAGGAAAGTTAATTGATAGTTTTATTGACAAGCTGTAGAATTATTATAGAATTGTTATTTGCAGTAATGAAACAATTTAACAAGCATGCAAAGTTCAGCTATTGTAGCCTTTTACCAATGCTGTTGAAGTAACTTGCATCCTATGCATTGGTGTAAATTTCAGCGAGTAACCAGCACTGGATAATTATTCCCTTACAAAGCTACTGGTCTAATTAAACTTGTTTACATGAAATTATGTGATCAAAAATTAAGTATATACATGGCATGATACAAAATGCCAATTAAAAATTTCCGTGTTGTTCTTTGGAATAGAGATCAAAGCAAAATTTTGTTGAACTACAAACTTTGCAATTCGGTGCATACATAGCTGTTCTTCAGTTTAATGAAAGTGCTATTGGTTTGTTGGAGGTAATGAATTAGTTTCAGTTAAGTGTCAGTGTTTATATGCTCCATATATTAAAACAATATGATTAATGATGGATCGCTGATACAAGAAGGCATTCATTACTCTGCAAAATTACTGAGGAAAAAAAAGCACATGCCCAGCAAAAGAAACAAAGTGAAGGGGAGGGGGCTGGCATATTAGCCTGGTTAATTTTAGACTATTTTACAAAGGTTAAAATACTTTTTATGATAAAAAGAAATTTTAAGTACAGCTTTCTGAAATTTATATTTTTGATTAAAACTCCTTGCTGTTTATGTTATATGTCAATAAAAAAAAAATCTAGGTGGGAATGTTTTGTATATTATTCTTAATGAAGCAGTTTAAAAGTTTTGATGTAGGTTATTTGTATATTTCCCTAAATATAACTCTAAAATATTTTCATTTAGGGTTATTTTTATTAAGAAAAAAGTGAAAAAATTGCTAAAATGTCCATATTAAAAAGTATAATAATTGTTTCTCTTGGCTTTTAAGTCGTTTTGAAGAAAATTGTCATATGTTTGTTATATATAAAAAAAAATTAAGGCAATTACATTACCGTTTTTTATTCTGTATCAACCATTGCAGTTAAAATTTCTTGAAATAAATAAATTTATCAATAAAGGCAATATTTATTTAAAAAAAGTTTGTTTTTATATTTTTGTCTACTATTCCTTCTAAAAAACACAAATGTTGAAAAAGTAGTTTTAAAAAATATATGGTCCTGAACGTTGCAGCCACTGTGCAGTTTAGATGTAATTTTAGAAATGTTTATGGCATGTTGCAATATGTAAAATTTGTTACATTTTCTTTTTTAATTTTTTTTATTCCATTAAAGTATTATTTGTATTCAGTAGAATTTTTACATTGTTATTGAAATTTATTGTGAGTAAATTAATGTTATATATGTTGTGCCATAAAAATTGCATTTTATACCACTGATGTTGAAATAGTTTTGAAAATACAATTTATAACTGTAAATTTTATTCTAGTTCTAAGAATGTTTTAATTATCTGACTGAAAGTTTTTTTAAGCTTTTAGTAAGCATTTTCCCAACAATAACTTCAGGTTTTTTTTATTTTGAAAGCATGAAGTCTTTTTATCATATTTCATAATTTTAGCAGAATTAATATAAATAATGATTTTTGTTCAATTTGTATTTTTAATTCATAGTTTCATAAACTCATTGAAAGTATCAGACCTTTGAAACAAGAAAATATGACAGAATGGGCTATCAGTTTTAGTGATGTCATTACTAAAGAAAAAGAAACTTACATTTATGATGCTGTGATGGTTTGCAATGGGTAAATTAAAATTTTTCTAATTATACATTCATAATCATTTGAACTTCCAATACCTAACTCACTCTAGTAAAGTGGAATGATGATGTTATCAACAAGAATTGAAGTGTATTATGAATATACATTGATTTTCTTCCTAGTTTTGAAATTTATCCTATAAATTTTTTAATGTCTGAGCAAGCATAGATTTCATTTTTATTCTCAATTTAAAGCTCTTATATAAAATTATAACTCATGAATGTTAGGAGCTCTGTTAATAAACTCTCATCGTATTCATAAACTTAAAATGTTTAGGAATGGCCCTTGTAAAGTAATTGTAAAAAGCATATTTTTTCAAAGTCAAATGTTCAAACATTTATTTTTTTAGGATTTTTAAATCAGAGGTCTGATTTGAGGAAGACTAAATTTAATTGTTACAAAAAGCATTTTCATTACTTTTAATGTTTCATATATTTGTTGTAATATACAACAATGTATCGTGTATAATTTTTCATTCTAGTTAAAGCTGAATATGTAAATTTTTAAATGTGTATTTGTTGATTTTTCAGGTTGTATTAGGTATTATTTACATATGCATTGCTGGTTTGAAAATAACAGTAATACAAGTATTTTCAATAAAATCTTCTTAATTATTCTTATTTTACTTGTATATTAATTCTTTAATGTTTGCTCTATAAAAAAGTGATATATAAATGTACATGTATGTGCATGCATTTTTCTTTATTTGGGAGAATAAGTTGCACATAAGTTTTTCATTTTCAATACTTTTTTTTTCTAGTTTTGATTTAATGAACTTTTCTGTTAAATTAAAATGAAATACCTTCTTCCCTAAATCTGTATGTATGTATGGTTTTTTAATTATTTTAATGATAAATTCCTTAATGAATAGAATATCTAATTAATCATATTACATGTCAATATTACAAATACTATGAAAAGTTGTAATCTATAAATATTTATTAGCCTAAGAATTTAATCCTATAATTTTGTGTTTAATTTATTTTATACCCTTATCATACTTTAATAAATGATGACTGTTCTTTTGAAATGTTTATTCTGAAATGTATGTTATTATCTGTTACAGGCATTACTCTGTCCCTTATTTTCCAGAAATCCTTGGCTTAAATAATTTTAAGGGTGTCATGATACATAGTCATGATTACAGAGAGCCTCAAGATTTCAAAGACCTCAAAGTAGTAGTTCTAGGAGCAGGAGCTTCAGGAATTGACATAGCAATTGAAGTTTCTTATGTTGCCAAAGAAGTAAGAATGTCCTATTTCATTGTATATGTACCTTCTGACCTGTTAACACACAATAGTTGGGATACATGGTTAACTAAACTCTGTGGACTTAGTTAGACATGTGTTAAAGTTTTGGTATAAGTTGAGTGAGAGGCAATATAAATTCCAACACTAATATGGAGTTTCTGCTTAATGAACATTTGTTTTCCAATTACTGTGTGACTGGTTGATTGGAGTAAATAAATTTATGGTCCTGTATGCTATTTTTATAATATTTAAGTTAATTACCTGTCAAAAAATAACTGGAATTTTAATAAAAACACTTAAAGAAAATGGAATTTAATATTTTATCAACCAATTTTTAATGGATGATTTTTTACTGGCTTTTTTTTTTTTTTTCTTAATATCTTGTTTGGTGGATCTTATTTGCCATGCCTTGATCCAAGATCCTCAAAATAACTTAATAATAACTTTTTTGCTCCACTTGCCTTAGAATCTGATTGGAGTTTGTTCTGTTTGGTATATCTTTTTCATTATTTGACATTTCTTCACCCAGAACATCTTTAACAATATCTTTCTCTCTATTCTTGTCCCTACTGTTGACTGATCATTATCAGTTGTTGACTTTGCTGAACAAGGATATCAAGAAAGAAAGAAAATACTTTTAATTTTTATAATTCTTAAAATTTGACCAATATTAAATGGTTGAATATATAGCTAATCTCTGAGACCATGAGTGCTTGAAAATTATCTCTTAAAAGAAATTTAAAAAAAAATCCTAACTGGAGCATTTCACTTTTTGAAATATGGCAATTCTTATCCAATCTAAACATTAAAATCCCTTATTGAGAAACTTTCAAAGGATTTTTCTTTGCTTCTCAAAGACAACCTTTAGCTCATCTCCACTTGGGAGCTCTTAATAGGAAGTTGCGACATTATCCTAATAAAAGATTAATCTGAATTTCATTAAAAGAAAAATGAATTGTGACCCTACAATGTTTTAGGAATGATATCACAAGTGATTGCTTATTGAGGAACTGTTGTAACCATATGTAAAGCAGATTTTTGTGTTACTAAACTGCATGCTAATGGGATTCAATTTTATGTGTAGATGTACATAAATACTTGTAAAAACATTAATTTGCTTTGGAGATGATAAATATTAAAGCGAAATAGTTAAAAGACTCTGTTGAAATTCTGTTGTTGGTAAGATGTATGAGCTGTGCTGCATAATTATGTTACTAAAAATTGTTTTTGTATTTGTTTTTATATTTGATCGTATAAAAATTATTTTTAATATTCTGTGTATTATTAAATTTGTTTTTATTACTTATTCACTTATCTAATCAACGATTCAGGCAATATATTTTTAATTCGAGTAAAATGTTTTCCATTGTGGAATTTTCTAGGAGTTGAATATTTGATTTTGCCGCATACACTCATAAGAGATTATTGGTCTGAGAATGGAAGCAATTTATTATTGAGATTCATTTCAGAATTCTGGTAATTGAGGGGCTATATATTACATCTTACATTGTGGAATTTTTCTTTCATGTATGTAATGTGGGGTTCCAAAGGAATGTTTTGTCTAGTATGATTCCTAGATATATTCGATGGGATAGGTGTGTTGTAGAATATGGGGATACATAATATCGTTATCTTTAGAATAAAATTGATATAGATTTTTTGACATTAATTTTTATTTTCAATTTGTTGTAGTAGTTACCTAGGAGTTTAAGGTGGTTATTGAGTGCAAAAGTTATTGTTTTTTGGGGTTTCTACATTTTCCTGGCACTATTGCAATATCTATGTGCATATTTAAAATTGTCCGATTGTATTTGGGGGGGGGGATGCTGTTTAAGTAAATATTATAAAATACAGGCCTGATCAAACTTCTATTAGGGAAGGAGTTGATGATGAGCTTGTACTATCAATCTAGATGCGGTTGAAGCCTTTTTGAATATCAAGAAAGGTAATGCTTTTTCTATTGTTTTCTAATTGGGATGAGATACACTTAGTTATGAGTAGTTTAAAATGAGGGTGTTATATAGAAAGGTTTTTAGTGAATCTGTACAGATTTATGGTTAAAAGGTTATTTTCATATTTTATTCTTCTGTCCTTTTCAGATTAGTTTCAGATTTTTTTTGTGTTTTAGTTAATGTTGATTGTATGGAGCTACCTAAGACTAAGCAAGGAGGAGAATTATTCTCATCATCTGCTTTGTTGAGGTCATCCTGGGCCTTTGATAAGAAGTAGATAGTAGGCAACAAATTGTTCATTGTCAAGATCATGATCCACATGTTTCCAGTTAAATTGGATTAAGAAAGTAGTTTCATCTCTGAAGTAAACTAGCTTCTTGATTTTTCGATGTATTGCTTTCAGGGTTTCATAAGACTCCTTTATCAGGTCAGCATTTGGAGAAGCAGATTATGTGGTTGTGGCTAATTTAGTTTCAATTATCAGTTTCTTAAAATCGGTCCGAGTCAATTATATCTAAGTAGAAGCGAGAGAGAATTGAAAAGAGTTACTGGGATAATTTTAAATTATGCTAGTGAGGCTGTGTGGTCAGCTCAGCAGGGAAAGTTCGAGCATGACCATTCTTTGTGAAGTCTGATGTGAGAATTCATAGCCAAAAGAAAAATCAGTCAATGTTCAAAAGGTGGAGATACGAAACAATCGTTTTTATTGTAGGGTTACCAGATTAAAAATTTACATTTTTACAACGTTTTGGATGTACAATATTCCCATTTGATAATTTATTGCCAACAAAATTTTGTCACCAAGCAGTATGTTGAATCAGGATCTAACCTTATTTTGTACATTTATTTTACATGTTATTTTATCTATTTTTAAAATTTTCTTTCTAATATTTTGGTGAAATTTTTTTTTTATTATTATCGAAAGTTTATAAGATTATCTTTAACCTAGTGTTAAAGAACAGGAGCTAAACCTGAAGCATTTCTATGAATAGAAGAAATCTCTTATATAAATTTAAATTCGTTTGATTTCAATGCATGTTCTTGTTTATACCTTCAGGGGCTTGTGTTCTTAATGTAAGAATGGACATCATGACATTGAGATACCCTAATTGAATTTTTCTTTCCAATTGGTATTACTGCCTTCCGTAAACATTGGTTACATGCCCCTTGACACCCTAGCATCTCTTCTCTATTTAAGAAAGCATATGAGAGACAAAATATGAAATGTGCATTGTATCCGAAAAGTTTGTGCTGATTTTGAAAGAAAATTGAAATGCAGCACATTTTAATTTTGGTAAACATTTATTAAGGTTTATAGGTGTCGTTCTGTTCCACAACCTTTCTCCATTTTTCTAGCAACTTGAAAATTCTGTCCTTTGAGAACCTTTTAGGTTTTTTTTTAACTAAAAACTTTACTACATGATTTCTTTATCTGGACTGATGAATTGAATTTTTTTCCCATTGAGAGAATCTTGTAATGATTGAAAGAGGTGGAATAATAAAAGCTGGAGATCTTGTGAATATGCTGAATATGGTAGAATATCCCAACTGAGCTCAAACATTTTTTGTCAGTTGTCAAAAGACACAGCCCATGCAATGTCTTGATGAAGAAAGATGCTCATCTGATTTGCTATTTTTGGTTGCATTTGTTCAATTGCTGTCTTTAATTCATCTAATTAGGAACAATTATTTTTCTGGATTTATCATTTTGTTGTTTGGTAAAAGCTCCAAATGCAAGATTCCTTTCCAATCCCTCCAGAAACACAGCATGACCTTCTTTAGATAGAGACTGTCTTTTGTGGTGGCTAATAGTGGTTCATTCTGCTTTCCCAAAGACCTTTCTTAGTTTTTCATCCCCTGTCATTACTTGCTTCGGAAATGGTGTCTCCTTGTTGCATGAATAAAATGAGTCATAAACGGAAATGAGATCCATTAGATTTTTCTTCTTTAAAACTCATGCATCAAAACAGTTTATATAGCTCAGCTTCAAAAAATAAATGTGGATAAGGATTTTGATATTTTCTTTTAATTTACAGTATGGGATATTCTCAATCTGATCTTCATATGTAGTGGAGACTCTTTCCAGACATTCTTTATCTTGAAGGTTGAAATCACCAGTTTTAAACCTAGCACAAAATATCAGTTTTTTCCGCTACTGCACCTTTGCCATAGATGGCACATATCTTGTTTTCCTCTTGTGTAGTATTTTCATCTTTCTGGAAAAAGAAAAGTATTAAATGCATATAATGCACTTTGTTTGTTTCCACATTCAAAGTATATAAAGCTGATAACGATTAATGCATCTTTACTAAACTTAAATATGCTTGAAGTACTTCTTTTCGAATGTGTTTACATGTCATTTGTTTTCAGTCATTCTAACATATGAGTTTCCTTTTCACATTTCTAGTACTAATTGAGCACCCAATTTTATGTGATAACTTTGCAATGAGTGAACAAGAGGTTTTTTTTATTAATATTTTTTTGAACTTTTTATTGATCTTCTAATCAAAATTTTAATTTCATGGTTCAATGTTGTGTTTTTCACTTAATTCTTGTTCTTTTCAAGTGTGAATTCATTTCCTTAAAATGTCTCAAAGTATATTGTCCAGCACACTGCAAGCATTTTATTTTTTTGGCAATCTCAAGACTCGAGATTTTCCTTACTTACTTAACATAAGGATGTGGTAATTTTGCTTAACATTATGTTCTTTATATTTCTTTGCATCTGTTATAAATACTCTGATTTATGACTTATCTACTAACTAGCATAAAACAACAAAGAAATTTGATGAGAACAGAGCACATAAGAAGTTTAGCAAAACTCGTATTAATAGCAAACAATAAAAAAAAATTTTCAAAGTTTAGTTGTTTGTGCACTTTAGATTTTTTACTATCGTTTATGACCTTTAAAAAAAAATCGTTATCATTTGCTGGAAACCATTTGTATCTGGCTATTATTCTGAAGATATCTTAAAAATATGAAGGTGCCTGAAAGTTTTGGCCATGGCTGCATATGTATAATGTGTTTGTATACAGGCACACATACATATTTTATGATTGTGAATTTGGAATATGATGTATTAGTTTTTTTTTTTTTTTTTTTTTTTGAGAAAATTTCTGGTTTGAGTCCTGATGTTTAACTCTATACAAATATAGCATAAGACATAAACAGTTTTTATATTTAACAGGTAATGCAAGTGTTTTGTATTAGTTGTAATTGATGTATTTTTCAGGCTGAAAATATTTCAAATTACATCATAAAATACTCGGTATGGTTAAAAGTAGAATCTGTGAATGCAGTCTGGAATAATTAGTTCAAACAATTCAGATGAAAGTTAAGCTAAGTATAACTTCTTTCAAATTAAGTTATAAGATGGATTTTAATTGCAAACCTTCATTTTTTTTTATCAGTATTATTCATGATAACTGTACTTACCACCAAGGTTTTTAAATATATCATTTTATCAACAAAAAAAAAAGGGGGGGGGGGGGGGGCAAAAAAAATGTCTTTTATATATAATTTTTTATTTAAATACTTTTTTGTTCCAAGAAAAGTCAGTTTTAATGTACAATTTCATAGAATTCTTGTTTTAACCTGAAAGTAATTTCTAACATTTTTGTTTATACTGATTGATGGGGATAGGTTTTCCCTTATAATTTAGTACTTGTTTTAAGTTCTTTTTATCATGCAATATATTTATGTCCTACATTTTATGTAATAGTTGTGGCACTTGTAATTAAATTACATTTCTTAATATTAAACTCATTTTATAAACAGGGTTTGTCCAATTGGTATAAGGACTAATTTTTTCCATTGACTGGGAAGGGGAAGAGGGTGGTAGGGAATGTGATGATAATTATATCAGTTACTTCTGAGCCATTGGAGTCTGTGAAACTCGACGAAGTGAAAGTGTGTTAAGTTTTTGTGTTGAGAGAGAAAATATTGCAAACCATCAAGCACTAATGTACCATCAAATTTTGTATTAAATTGAACAAATCCACTGTGAAGACATTTGATATGATCTTTGAGGCTTTCAAGGAGGAAGCCATGTTCAGAACATAGGTTTTTGAGTTGCACAATCAAGATAACAGGAAAGACATCAAAGACAAACAGCATACTGAATGATCATCATTGGCCCAAAACAATGAATATGTGACTGAAATTCCTTTGAATCATGATCAAAAGTTTAGTATTCATGTGATAGAATAAGAATTAATGAAATCCTTTGTTCTTATAATTGTAGCCAATGATAACAATGTGCCCAATCACATGTCACTAATTGTGAGCAAAGTGATGATCAAATTAATGTTATAATGCTGCTCTAACTACTTTACACTATTACCATTTTGTTTCCGATAAAAAAAAAAGCTTAAAAAGACATCATTTCAGGATGTCCTGCTTTGATGAGGTGTCTTGATAGCCTTGCAATTGCCTACTTTCAGTGTATGTAAGGAAACTGGAAAAAATGCTAGAAGTAGTATGTTGATGCATGGGGGGCATATTTTAAAAAAAAATGGCATATTTTGTAAATTATTAACTCATTAATCATGTATTTTCCATAAATTTCTTTTTATGGCTTCAGTTCCCATATTTATTAGACAGACCCTATATGTCTTTTATCCATTATGAATTTTTTAGACATTCATTCTTTTATTCTTTTTAGTAATTAATATGTTATTAATTTTGATGTTGTATACTTTTCCCTTTTTCTCTCTTTCAAGTACATATTGGATTTCGAAAATAACTCATAGTTCTAATTTAACTTTATTTGTAAAAAAAATATCTACTAATTAGAAATAATATCACTATAATTATAAATTAATATAAAATGTTACATAATGTGAAAGTCTTAACTCAAGTTGTGTCATTGAAAAGCAGAAACACTTGTAACAATAAAAATTTACAGACTCTATTTTCCTGTATGTATTTAACCCTTTGCATATAATATAATAAGTTTTTAATAAATAATTTTCTAAATAATTATTGAAAAAAATTGACCATTTGTCCATTTAATTAAATCTTTCAAAAATGTGATTTTTAAAAAAATTTTTTTTGTCGTTTTATACTGCATTTCCCCAATATTTATATTTGTATAAAACTAGAGAGAAAAAAATCATTTTCAAAAAAAATTATTAACAGTTAATCACATACTTTTGATATATGTTGCCATCTATTTCATATTGAACCAAACCTTTTGATAAGTCATCATTTTTATTTGCTTGGTTATATTTATTTAA
>BMAW01050588.1:243614-306686 GCA_019974015.1 Nephila pilipes
ATGTAAGGAAACTGGAAAAAATGCTAGAAGTAGTATGTTGATGCATGGGGGGCATATTTTAAAAAAAAATGGCATATTTTGTAAATTATTAACTCATTAATCATGTATTTTCCATAAATTTCTTTTTATGGCTTCAGTTCCCATATTTATTAGACAGACCCTATATGTCTTTTATCCATTATGAATTTTTTAGACATTCATTCTTTTATTCTTTTTAGTAATTAATATGTTATTAATTTTGATGTTGTATACTTTTCCCTTTTTCTCTCTTTCAAGTACATATTGGATTTCGAAAATAACTCATAGTTCTAATTTAACTTTATTTGTAAAAAAAATATCTACTAATTAGAAATAATATCACTATAATTATAAATTAATATAAAATGTTACATAATGTGAAAGTCTTAACTCAAGTTGTGTCATTGAAAAGCAGAAACACTTGTAACAATAAAAATTTACAGACTCTATTTTCCTGTATGTATTTAACCCTTTGCATATAATATAATAAGTTTTTAATAAATAATTTTCTAAATAATTATTGAAAAAAATTGACCATTTGTCCATTTAATTAAATCTTTCAAAAATGTGATTTTTAAAAAAATTTTTTTTGTCGTTTTATACTGCATTTCCCCAATATTTATATTTGTATAAAACTAGAGAGAAAAAAATCATTTTCAAAAAAAATTATTAACAGTTAATCACATACTTTTGATATATGTTGCCATCTATTTCATATTGAACCAAACCTTTTGATAAGTCATCATTTTTATTTGCTTGGTTATATTTATTTAATTGGTTATATTTCAAATATTGTTAAAAAAATTTTATATTCAATATTTAATTCAAAAATATTTTGAAATATAAAATTTTGTAGCTATATTAACGATATGACTTATTTTTTATTATGTTTCATCTGTCAGGTGATATTAAGTCACAATACTCCTCCAAAGACATGTCCTCTGCCTGATAACACTAGACAAGAAAAAGGTATTGAATCTATAGATGAATCAGCTGTCACTTTTATTGGTGGAAAGAAATATAAATGTGATGCCCTCATCATATGTACTGGATATCTGTACCATTACCCCTTTTTTGAACCTAGCTGTAATGTTGAAATAGGAGATCAGAAAGTTTCTCCTCTGTATCTGCACATGTTTCTCATTGACTATCCTACCCTTGCCATATGGGCTGTTCCGAAGTTAATCGTTCCTTTCCCAATTTATGACCAGCAGTCAAAAGTATTTCTGAAGTTCCTGAAAGGCTTAATTGAACTTCCCAGTCCGGAAGTAATGAGGGCAGAAACTGAAAAAGATTTCAACCGTCGATTGGAGGCAGGCTTTAAACCAAGGCATGCACATTTAATGCCTGGAGATTGGCAGTGGGAATATGATGATGCTTTGTGCAAATTAGGGAAGATTGACCCTGTGCCTCCAGTTGTTCGGAATTTGTTTAGGCATGTTCACCATTTGAGAACTCTAGATGTTATACGCTATAAAGATACTAAATATAATTTAGTTGACAATAAGACCTTTGAACAAGTTAATTAAAATGTAGATGTTTTTGCATAGTTATACTGCAAACACTCCTTTTGTCCAAAATGAATTTTAGTTGTGCACTACACAAAAAGTTAGTAATTTATTTTGTTTTCATATGATATCCAAATGTGTTCTGTAATATTAAAAATTTTCTTGTTCCTGTGAAACCTCATTCTTAAATTGTTCAAAAAAATCCCATATAAGCACAATATTATGTTTTTGCTGCAACTACAATTATAGCAAAGAATACCATTAAAATATAATTTGATTTTTAAAAGAATCTTAATTGGTCAAAGGCAAAATGCAATTAAAGGATTCTGATCACAATAATAAAAAAACAACAACTTGTATTTTCTTTCCAACTAGTGTTTGAAATATTTTTAACTAAGGGCTTATTCACCAAAAAATAGGTTGCAATATTCAAAATATTTAAGGCATTTTTTTGTTTTTTAAATTTTTATTCATTGTTTAAAAACCCTTAAAGTTTCTTGTAATGATTTTCACATTACAAGACATGTTGGATGGTTTTGTACAAAAATACTTTTCATAATGCATTGATTTTGATACCATTTCATAATTTGTTATGTCATCTTTGAGTAAAGTCTGAAGATAGAAATGCACTTTTGAAATTCATTCATTCTTAATGAATATTTGCAACTTTTTACAATTTTAAGAACCATATTAGCTCATAAAATTTAATAAGAAACTATTCTTTGGGCATTATATTTTAAAAATTTGTTTAAATAGAATTATAGCATCATAAATTTTGCTCTGTCATTTTCTTTTTATTCAGTATATCCTTTATTATTATTTTTAGTTGAAGAAATAGTGTACCATGTTTAAATTTTCGAGCAGTATGTACATTTATGATTTACTTAGAATTATTAATGTTGCCTGATTTTCACATTTATATATCTTCTGTGTAAAATGAGTGTTTTGTAATGAATCTAGTCTTACTCACCAAAGAACATAAAATTGTTTTTTCAGTTTGAATTATTTTGTATTTACAAAATCTAATGAACTTTTTACTTCTTAAAAAGTTCCTCTGGATTAAACCTTTGCTAAGGGAAAATTGAACTTATGATAGCTTTGTTTACATGAAAGAATTGCAAGAACTATTTTTGATAAATAAATTGATCTTTTTTATTCTTTTTAGGAGCTATATTGTGTGATAAAAATATTTAGTAATATGTATGTAGTTAATATATTTTGGTGATTTTATTCTGAAATTATGTATTAGTTCAATAAAATAAATTTTGGCTTTTGAAATTTGTTGATATTTTTATTTTCTAACTGCCATAAATTTTATTCCACAATAATTTAAACTATTGTTAGACCCTTTCCTAAGGGAAACATTTCCTCTCATTTTAAAATTGGCAATTGTCATTTTTAATTATTTGCGTTTTTTATAAAGAATATCAAAATAAAATGCCGAGTACAATTACTTAAATGGAAATGTTGAAAAAAACTGTCAAACAAATTGGCACCAATGATAAACCATTCACAAGCTGTACTCTGTTATTATTTCAGTTTATTGTACCCTGTAATAATTTAATTATTGAGTTTTCTCTCGTATTTTATGTTATTTGTTAAGTATAATTTTGTGCAATAATAAAGTATATTTGAACAAATGAAAGTTAATTCCTTTTAATGACAAATGATTCAATGAGAAAAAATTTCCCATAAAATTGCAAAAACACTACACATTGTTAATTTTTTTTTTTATTATTATTTTTATTTATTTTACATATGAACAAACTAAAACAGTCACATACTATTGTTACAGGACCATACTCTTAGCAACCGTATGGTCCTGTAACAGTTATAATATTTGCATCTTTTAAATTTTTAGAATTTAAATGTAAGTTAAGTGTGTACATTTAATTGTAAGTTACCTTAACTCAAGAATTTTTTTCAGTTTCTATAATATTGTTTACAATTTTTTAATTTCAGCAAAATAAACAGTTTGAAAGGGAATAAGCATTATTTGAAGAATTAAAAAACTCTGTGAATGATTTACTAATATCCCATTTTGAGGGTACATTGATCCTCATTGCCAAAAAAAAGCATTAAGATGAAAAGGTTTTTAATAATTTTTCTATCAAAAAAATTATATTTTGTAGCATATGTGTATTACATATTACTTTTGTAATTATCAGATTTTTTTTTTTTTTGAGCATGTAATGCTTTTGTGAGCTATGTGCACACGTGTTCGTGAAGGAGATTGAAACTAAACACAAAATGTATGAATCTCTCTATTGCTAGAACTAATTGGAGAATAGGAACCAAATTTTATTCTCCTACTTTCTTGAGTATTTTTCAATCAAATAATAAACATTTATTCTACTCTAAAATAATGTCAATTACAAAATTTTGTTGCGAGTATTTTTTTTTTTTTTTTAACAAAGAAGTGCAAATGCCTGTTATTTAGTTTTGATCTCTATGTTTGCATGTATATACCCAGTCAATTAATGCCTGCCACCACCTGCGTCTGATGTTGGAGTGAAATAACCCAGCACAAAAGGTACATGGCAGTACTAGCAGAGAGAAGCAGAAAATATTACAGTCAGTAGAGTTAAATAGAAATGGAGTGATTTGTTTGATGTTCAAAAGGGCATGATCACTTGCTTCCAGGCTATTGGTAGCAGCATTACCGAAATGGTTAATTTTATGGAACTTTTTGCAAACCGTGGTGGTTAAAGTATATTGTCATGTAATTAAATTGTACCAGTGGTTAAAATATAAAGTGTATTTATGACACAGCTTGTTAATACTCTCATGCTGACCCCTTTTCAATGGTGATAAAACCTGGAATTTGCACACCAGAACCACAACTGGATGTCACTGACTGATAAGTTTTTATCCCCGATGAATCGCATTTTATTTTGTTTCGGACTGATGGATATTGGCATATATGGCGTAAAATGATAAAAAGCAAAGTTATAGCAACAATACCTGAAAGGCTGCAAACAGGAAGAGGCACAGTTGTAGTCTGAGGAATGCTTTTGTGGTGTTCCCAAAGTACACTCGTCAATGTGGGAGGCACAATAATTCAAAGGAAATATACATCCTCTGGCAGATCATGTCTACCTCTGCATGCAGATTGTTTTCCTCAATATAATGGCATCCTCCCTCAGGACTATGCTGTGTCATACAACTTGTAGTGTACTTACCTGATTTGAAAAGCTTCAGGATGAGCTTAGTTTACTCCCTTTGCCCTTAATTTCCCCAGACAAGTCCATTTGAGAATTTGTGGGACTACTTCAATCGGGTTGTTCACACCATGGATCATCGGCCGGGCAATTTAAGGCTGCTGACAACGGAATTGGAATCGGCATTATTTGGCAATTAAATTTAGATGCTTCTTGATAAAAATGGAACAGGGGTGGGCACATAGCGATCTGCTAAGAGTGTTTTGTGCTCCACCCAAAACAGAAAAATCCATCTCGATCTGAGATTTCCTTCCTACGTACAACCGAAGATTCGTCTAATTTTTTCCACTGGGGCAGCTACGTCAATACGCATGCGCAGTGTAAATACGATGCACAATGTTTTCCTGCTTGGTCTGGTTAATTTCCATTTTGTCTTTGTAACAGTTAATATATAAAATTCTAACTTTGTGAAACAATAATCCTCCGAAAAAACGTACAATTAGTGATGAATTCTGTGTATTTATAAAGAATGAGCAAACAAATATTTCTTTGGGAAAAAGCAATGTGTTTATTGGGGCATGAAACGATAGCCGTATTTAAAGAGTATAATATGAAATGAAACGTAGCGAAATTGGCAGCAAACTTTCCCAATAGTCCAATGGAGAGCGCAAAATAAAAGCTGTGTTGTCTGAAAAGTTTGTAGAAGCAACTAATCTGACATTGAGCTAACGATTCAGAAATTTAGATTTTAAGTACGCTGAGCCGAGAGAGCAGCATCGGAAGCTCTTGGAAGTTTCCACTTAATACATGCATTTTAAAACTGTTCGGCACCCAGGATGTCGGATCACGAGATGGTCGTAGTTGAGCGAAAGCTCTCAACTGAGGACTGAGAACCAAAATATAATTTACGAATCTCTACCATTGCACGTTTCTCTACTCCACAACCGTTACCCTGAATAAAGGTACGTAAGTTTTTACATATATTGAATTAATATTAGAATTCTAACTCCAGTAATAAAAAAAAAAGAAGTACTGTTAAGAGTACCGTACTGTAGAATTTATTAAAGTATTTTGTCACTCTTGATTTACGTCGTATATTTAGTGGCTCTAGTCACATTCGTAAAGAGCAATATCACCTGGGCAGCTATTACATAAGCCAGTAATAAGCCTACTTATGCTCAAGCAAGTCTCAACAAGACTTGCTTGAGCATAAGTAGGTGAAGCACAAGTAAACTGAGGTATAAGCCAAATGAGCGAGACATAGGTTGACCTGAATGTAAATGCATCCACCCTTTAATCAATATCGGAAATATATTTTAAAATATTCAGTCTTTTTCTGCTTCTTGATACCAAGTTTTCTATAAGCTTATTAAACAATACTTTCGAATCAAGGTAGAAGCCCACGTATTTAGGGTGCCCCATCATAATAATACTTGGACGATAGTTGTATAGCTTGCAATTTACTGTGAAGAAATTCAAAAAGGTTTTAGAGGTGTTAAATTGTAATTTATGTTGATCTGCAACTTTCACCACTTAAGACAGGGCATCGTTCATTTTGTTTTCAATTAGTCTAATATTTGATTTAAGAGTTCCAAATGATTATATCATCAGCAAATAATTCGGTTTCACAAACCTGTTTAATGATTTTCTAAATTCCTGTCAAATATATAGAGGAAAGCAGTAGACTTGGCACATAACTCTGGGGCAAGTTTTGGCTTAGTCTAAAATCTCTGAATAAGGACTCATTAAAATTAACATCAATTGATCTGCCCATCAAGAAATCAACAATCCGAGTAAGAGCTTTTCCGTTAACCTTGTAACAAAGAGCTTTATGAGTGGACCACGCGGGCAACACCTTGTAATACAATCTTGTTAGAATCTCGTTTAATACTCCCCTACTTTGCCGCAATATGGAAGGCCGCGGTAGCCTAGTGGTCATAGTTTCGGATTCTTGGCCGCTAAAGACCCGCCGTGTAGCCCGGGCTGATGCACGTTAAATCTGTCGGGACCCAAAGTCCTCCCATTGGCGTGGTGTGGCTGTTAGGAGAGGGGGGTGCCAGCTCAGGTGTCGTCCTCGTTACTAGACCGCGGTTCAAAATTACGAGGTCCGTCGCCAATAGCCCTCGTGTTGCTTCTAGTGCGACGTTAATATAAACTAAAACAAACAAACAAAAAAAAACTAAACTTGCCGCAATATGGTATTAATCACCCGAGGGGCTATTGTTTTCTACATCCTGACCACTTTTCAAAAATTTATCTCGTTTTTGCAATAGTTTTGATATCTGCTTTCACCTATAACGAACTTAATTTTCAAAAATACGTCATAATAAATTTTTTCTGAATTTTTTGTTGGATTGAAATAAAATACACCCAACTCTTTTTTTTTTTTTTTTTTTTTTTTTACACTATTTCGAAATAACATGGTTCACCAATATACTTTGCTGTCACCCTATTGTGATGGAGATTGCAGACATGGTTTGTTGTTTATTTAACAAGGGTTAAATTATTAAATTCTGTTGGGTACCTAGTCATGTAGGTATTTTAGGCAATGAACAAGCGGACTCGGCTGCAAGATCGGCGACGATTCCTCTGCAGCTTGCAGTCCCATTTGAGGACATACGGCCTCACATTTTAATGCTTATTCATCAGACATGGCAGGAATCTTCAGACTAATAATAAATTACACTCGGTGAAGCCTAACATTGGAGGTTTAGTTTAGTTTTTATTAACGTCGCACTAGAAGCAACACGAGGGCCATTGGCGACGGACCTCGTAATTTTGAACCACGGTCAAGTGACGAGGACGACACCTGAGCTGGCACCCCCTCTCCTAACATCCACACCACGTCACCTAACATTGGAGAATGGCCTGTTTTTCCAATGTGAAGAGCTGATGTCAGATTGACTCGCCTTCGCGTTAGACATACTCGATTTACTCACAAACATCTTTTGTTTGGAGAAGATGCTCCCGAGTGTCCTTCCTGCCATGTCCCTTACTCTATTCATCATATTTTAATTGACTGTCTGGTATTTGATCATCATCGACGGACTTTTTATTTCATTCATCAGTTTTAACTTAACTTTTCAATCATCACTATCTGACTTGGTGGGGGAAACCCCCCCACCATAATTTATTTGCTTTTTTACGACATATTGGCCTTTTACACCACATTTGAATTTTAACTTTCTATCTTTTGTGTGTCTTTTTGTGTTTGTCTCGTGTTTTTAAGGCCATTACTTTCTAATCGATTTTAACAAGTGTTTGGCGCAGCATAGCCTACTTTGGCTCTTGCGCCATTAAACCCTACAGTCACTCACACTCACCAATATACTTTTTACAAGAATTATTTGTTCTAGCATGAATTCCCTTTCCCCCAATTTTTTTTTAAAAAATTCTAATTTTGACAGTGTAATCAGAATACGAACGGTTTATGCCAACACGTGTGAGTGACTTGGTCTATTTCATGGCTTGTTTACTTTGTATTCTGCAGTTACGGGGGATACTCGAATTTTATAATCACTGTTTTTTTCTTCATATCGTTGTACTTCAACTTGAATACAGCATTTCGGTTTTCAGCCAAACTGGAAATCCATCCCGTCACTGTTTCGACTATATTCATTCGCTTTAGATGAAAAATTGTTTTAACATGTTAACTTGAAATATATCCTTAAAATCACAATTTCTGTCATGTATATATATTTTTTTACAAATTTTTAGACATTTTTTTCATTTCGATAATTCAAGTCCATAATGACGAAGTCGAAGGTAAAGTTCAGCTATTAACGGCTGATTTAATTCGCGAGAGCTGCAGGTATGAAACAACATTTTTTTTATGATTCTGACATGGAGCGTGCATTAAAATTTCATCGTAATCTTTAGTTTCGTGTTGTAGGATATCAAGAATTATATAAGCAACATGAGAAGCCAGAAAACAAGCAAGCAATTAAACAAACAAAAAAATAGCTTATAACAGACTTTGTAACAACAACAAAAAATCAACAGAGGCCTTTAGTAACGAACAAAATTCTTCATTTGAATCAAAGCCGACTATATTTACCGTGCTACACATATCTAACACATCTACTGATGATAGCATTTTTGATCCAGTTCTGAATAAACGTGCACATTTGTTACCAAGCAGCGATGAATAGTTGTTAGTAGTTTTATTCCTAATTCCAATTTGAATTTTTACATGTTATTTACCTATAGACTGAATTTTCACTGTACACTAATTTTAATTTTTTTTGTAATAAAAAGGAATTGTTTTTGTTTTATAAATATCTAATATTGATTTCATTATTACTTTTTCGCACGATTTTTTGGGAAAGCTTTTTCATCTTACTCTTTTTTTAAAGTTGTGGAACATATCCCCAAATTTACCATATGTTGCATGTATTTATTACGCTAATTTTTTTTTGCACGGTTTTCTAAGGAATGTATCTACCGTGTAAAAAAAAGAGTTTGGTGTATATGCAACATATGACTCAATTTTCGAAAATATGTCGTAATAAATTGTTTTAAGCGGATCACTTTTGGCGTATCATATCACTTTTCAATTTTTTTATCGTTTGCTTTAATTTTAATTACATTTAGCTTAAATATATTCAATTTAATAATTTATCGTTTACTTTAATTTTAATATTGGAAAGGTTTACTATTGTCCATTTCTCGATATTTCATCTTTTGCATTAATTCTTATATTTAATTGAGTTATTTGATAGTAAAAAATTTAAAAGTTAACGATGAACTATCGAGAAATGGTAAATTTTCCGGTATTAAGTTAAAGGAAACGATAGAATATTAAATTGAATATATCTAAGTTAAATGTAATTAAAATTGAAGCAAGCGATAAAAAAAATTGAAAAGTGATCTGGTACGCCAAAAGTGATCCACCTAAAATAATAGCCCTTTAAGGTGGCTAATAATAGTGAGTCAATATTAAAATCATTTGACCTCAAAACATTCCAAAAAGGAAGCCAAACTAAAAAGACGTAGTTTGAAACTCTTATTTAAAAAAAAAAAAAAAAAAGAACTGCCGCTCAGTTTAAAATTCTGAATAAGGTTATTTATTTTCAGTCATATCTGGATTCCATTTTACATATGATTTAAAGTAATACATAAATCAATAAGTAAATAAAACTTTTAATTTTACAATTTGTTTCACTTCAATCCAATAAAAAATTTGGGAGAAATTTATTACAACATTTTTATGAAAATTGAATTCATTAGCGGTGAAAGCAGGTATCAGACACGTATTACGTATACTTAATTTCAATCCAATAAGGAATTTAAGATGACGTATTTTTGAAAATTAAGTTCCTTACTGGGTGAAAGCTGACATCAAAAATATGCGCTAAAACTATATAAATTTTTGAAAAGTGGTCGGGTACGACATTTATAGGGTGTAGAATACAATAGCTAATTATTTTTTTTTTTAAAAAAAAAAAAAAAAAAAAAAAAAAAGCTCATCTTGAGTGGCTAAATCTGCTCTTTGAGAAACCTTGTAGAGAAAGGCGTGGGCCAAAATAAAATTTTACCTGCTAAAGGTAAAAACGATGCTGCCGAAGCTAAATTTCACTTTCTGAAAGAATACTTTTTTACTGTTATAATGAAAAAGTTTTCTAAATTTTCTACGAACAGACTAATTAATAACTTTAAATTATTAATATCAAAATAGACCTCACAAGGCGTCAAGCTATTTAATATGTATCAGAGCTTAACGTAAATCGACCATGACGACGTATAACGTAATATGTGCCTAAACATGCAACGAAGACTAAATCTACCGGTGGAATCCAATTTCAGCCCCCGCCTTAGCCACGAAAACAAAATGTTCCCCTCAAATGTCCATAGATGCGTCAAATTGGCAAACCTTGTAATGGATTTCTCTTAGTATCTATTTTAATGCAACCCTATTTTTGGAAGGCGCTGTTTTGTTTTACGTGATCAAGGCGTGGATTAGCAATAGGATTTTACCTATCTGCTTTCTCAGTCAGGTCAATTTTAAAAAAAATCTAAAGCGAATTTCTCAAAAAAATTGTATTGGCACACCATTTCGGGTTACACAACCTTTTGTCTACATCGTCCACACACGAACACATTTTTCTTTCTATGTACATATAAATGGATGCGACTGTAAAATTGATAAAATAAAAACCATCACGAATTTATTTTAAATTTTTTTAAATGCTTTAATTTTTTAAAAATATTTGTTTCATAATAGGGTGAAAATTCATGACGGTCAGTGTAACTATAAGACAAAACGTAATTCAAATATATTTAACGTTTCATTATATATATATATATATATATATACTGAAAATTTATGAAAGAATAATTTAAAATATTTAAAAAGACAAAATCCAGAAAGAAATGTAAAAATGAAAGAAAAAATAAATGAAAATATGGAACCCAGCTAGTCAAAAAGCAATATCGGGCTGAGGACCGAATAAGCGGGGCTAAACTAGTTTAATGGTACCAACCTTCCCCCTTTGCGACTTGGTAGGCTGAATTGGGAAATATATATATATATATATATATATATATATATATATATATTTATTTCCCAATTCCCAATATATATATACACTTTATTATTCTGTGAAATTTATGATGTGGTGAATTTCCAAGTGGCAGATAAATCGCCAGCTCGAGTGGGCGGAATTGCGCTTACACCAGAGACAACCGTTCCATTGTTTTTTTTTTTTTTTACCAGAACGCGAGGACAAAATAGAGAAGTATATATGTGCATGGTATCAGCAGTTTCCAAGAAATGAGTAAAAGCTCACGAGCTGTAAATAAATGACAATTTTGCAACATAGCTCTCATCTCTAATAAAAAGGGAGAAATTCGGAATTCTAGAAGTGGTGTAGTTAAATTGACGGAAAGCATATGAAAAAACAGTGTTCCTAATAAATGATAAGTTTTGCATTTATTAAACATTATAATAATAGCATCATGTTCACGTTTGTTTCTGGGTACCATTGAACAATATTTTGACTCTTAATATTTTTGTTTACATTTTTCTAATGGCCGCTAAAGACCAGCCGTGTAGCTGGGTCTGCTGCACGTTAAAATCTGTTCGGGCTCAAAATCCTCCCGTTGGCGTGGAAGTTAGGAGATGGGGTGCCAGCTCAAGAGTTGTCCTCGTCACTTGACCGAGGTTCAAAATAACGATGTCCGTCGCCAATAGCCCTCGTGTTGCTTCTAGAGTGACGTTAATAAAAACTAAACTAAATACATTTTTCTAATTGCAGCTTCTGAGTAATATTGCACGAGCTTTAAGCTGTTGATTATGCAATCGTTTTCTTTTCTTTATAGGTTTTGTAATTCATTAACTATTCATATTATTATCTATGTTTTATACAGTTTATGTTTCAGAAATGGCAACATTACTTTTGTTGTGTTGGGACAAAATACGTTTTAGAATTATAGGTTGACAGGCTTTACTGGAGCTCCTGAGCCAACGACTCTAAATCTCCATATCAGAGCAGTTTGGGATGCTTGACTTTGGCTTTTTCCAGCCCAGAATTGCATAAAAGATATTTTGGATGGCTTTATAGTGTAAAATTAATTTATCAGAGTGATTTAAAATTTAAAAGGATGAAAAAATTAAGTGAAAGAGAGTTTATAAAGTATTGGATTGAACCTTTTTTTTTTCTTTTTTTTCCCCCTTTTCGGAGAAAGGGTAGGTGAAGGTGAGGGGGTGAAAGCAGTTTACCAATGGGGTTGCTGCTTATATGTTAGTGTGTGTTTTCAGAGTGAGAAGATATCCTGGTTTGTATGAGAGTTGTGATTGGTCGGCTTGGTGTGGGGCGGTGTGAGGTGGGTGATTCAGAATGGGAATATTTTTATTTTAAAAGATTTTGGGAAATTAAAGTGAATTTAATAAGAATCGAGTAAAACATTTTTGGGTCTTCTAATAGCTGGGTCAGGGTCATAGTTTGAGATGTTTGTAAGTGTGTTGTTATTTATGTTCATGAGATTATTAAAGAAGTTAAAGGATGTTTTTTGTATGAACTTTTTTACTGTTGGGAAGTTAATTGAGTTATAAATGTCTGTATTTCTCATGAACCATCTAGCATTTACAATTTGTCTAATAATGTTATTTTGTGCTTTTTCAAGTTTATTAAGGTGTGTGTTTGCAGTGAAACCCCAAACGGCACAACTGTAGGTGAGAATAGGTCTGAGAATCAGAGCATAGATAAGCAACTTGTTTTTAATGCTTAATTTTGAATTCCGAGCGATTAGGGGGTAGACCGAACACGCGCATGCTGGGAATTTTTTAATTGTTTGTGTGATATGTTGATTAAAAGTGAGTCTTTTATCTAGGATAACTCCTAAGTATTTTGTGTGTTGAGACCAGGTGATCTTGTGATTGTAGATAAAAACGTCCGGGCGTGAATTTTTTGTTCTGTGTGAAAAGAAGACTGCCTCCGTTTTAGATGGATTCAGGGCAATTTTCCATTGGGAGAACCAGTCTTCTAGTTGCGTTATATGTTTTTGTAGTGCTCGAGCCACTAAAAGTGGTTCTTTGTTTTGTGCTAGTATCGCTGTGTCGTCTGCGTACATGCAGAGAGTTGTGTTGAATGCTTTTGGGATGTCGTTCACGTATAAAGAAAATAAAGTTGGGGCTAAAAGCGCCCCTTGAGCTATTCCAGCTGAAGTAGTAGTGGTAATGGAGTGGGATTTTTTAACTCTTACTGCAAAGGTTCTATTTTTAAGGTTTGAATTTAATAGTTTTATGATATTTGGATTTAATTTAATTTTAATTAGTGTAAAGAGCAGTCCCTCGTGCCAAACTCTATCAAATGCTTTTTGAATGTCGAGGAAAATTGCACCTGTTGATTTCCCATTATTCAAACCGGCCTTAATGTGTTCAATGACACTGAGAAGCTGGTGTGATGTGGACAGTTTTTCTCGGAACCAATGTTGTTCATGGATTAAAATATCGTTTAAATTGAGGAAATCTTTTAATCTATTAAGTACAATTTTTTCTGCAATTTTGCTAATGATAGGTAATAGGGAAATTGGTCTGTAACTATCAGGGAGGGTGGGGTCTTTTCCTGGTTTAATAATGGGTATAACAGATGCATTTTTCCACGACTGAGGGAATTGCCCGATTTTGAGGATGTCATTAATAATTGAGGTTATTTGAAAAATTGTCTTGATAGGTAATTCTTTAACCATTTTATTAGTGACTCCTTCCCTACCTGGAGCTTTTTTGATTTTAAGTTTCTTGGTGTATTTTAGAATTTCAGAAGGTAGTGAAAAGGGGGGAGGGGTGTAGCGTTTGCAAAATTATTTTGATTATTCATAAAGTTGTGAACGACATCAAGTGTTTCTTTGTCAAATTTAGGATTATTAATGTTATTTAATTGAAATTGATTTTTAAGTGAAGAGGCTATTAAGATTAGCTTTTTCTAGATCTGAATTTGCGATACTATTTGGACCTTTAAGGGTTGAAACTGGGGATATCTTCTTTCTTAGAGCCTTTGACATCCCCCAGAGGGAGCCGTCGTCGGGGTCTAATGCAAGTAGTGTTCCGTCCTGCTACAAGCCACGCCACCGAGCTGAGGAAAACCATACGTTTTCTGAAAGGAAGTGGAGATTGGAGTGGGAAAACAAACCTTTACGAACTGAACTCATCGGTCGTGTATATTTTCTTTGAGTGATAATTGTATTCTAATTTAAGTGTCAAATTTAATATCTGTATATAATTTTATTTTAATATATCATTCTGCAAAAATAATAACAATCTGGACGTCATTCTTTGATGTAGTTATTGTGTAGAATTTCTGGAATAACTCAAATTGCCATTTAGGATTTTGAAGCGAAACGGCAGATTGATTCATCCCGCCTTTTGGATTCGAAAGCGAGGTAAGCGTTTTACCTTGTTTATTTTCGCACGTAGAATTGATTTTATGTATTTCACAAGTAGAGTGTCTTCCTAGGATTTTTGTGTGAATTCGTTTATTTTTCTTGTTATCATGTTTTGGAAGTTGTTAAGTGTGTTTTTGTCTGTTGGGTTTCTGGTAAATTGCCATATTTTTCTGAGTTTATTTCGTTGTCGAAACAGGCTTCGTAATTCGTCGCTGATGAAGTGTTTTTTGTTTGTGTTAATTGGTTTTGATGCTTGTTCGTGTGCATGTAAGATATCGTGTGTGAGACGCGATACCTTCTCCTCGATTTCAACACCTGTGTTGGATGGGATTAGGTTTAGGGTAGAGTTTTTGTTTAAATTTTGTCTAAAGAGATCCCAGTTTGTGTGTGTGTTTCTTTCATTAACCCTCCGAGCGTTTTACTTTTTTGTGTAAAGCTACACCGAAAGCGATCTACTTAGGCACAGCTAAAGGTCCCGAAAAGTTTTTCCTTTCCATTCACAAATTCTTCAAAAATGCAAGAGCCTCCTGTTCCTACCCCCTTTTATGACGCGGGTGGTCCACACAACCCCTTGGGTTGGGCATTTAATTGCTTAGATCCGACGCTTAGATAAGCGATTTCGTTGCCTAGGGGAAATCTTGTACGGCAGGCTACAAGCAAGCTGGAATGGGGTTCAGATTATTCACAGATCAGAACTTGGAAGATGTTCGCCCGATCTATTGAGTTTCAATAAAAGCGTTCCAACAAATGAAGAATAAAAAAATATAGCTTGATAAAAATTGGTGGGTTCATAGATGAAAAATATTTGTTTGCTTCAAACAATAGAAATTTTTTTTTTCTGTAATTTTTAAAAACTTTTTTTTTAATTTTAATATTACGATTTTAACCTAGAAAAAGCACCCTATATTCATTATTGAATACGAGACCAAGAAAATACAAAATTGTTTGCATGTTTTGAAAAAAATTAATGATTAGTATTTGCTATCAAGCACTATTTGCTTAATCAAAGCGCCAGAATTGTCATAAAAGTTTAATTTTTATAGAAGATTGAATTCTCAGAAGCAGTTTGCTTGTAAAAATAAATATCAATAAATATTTGAAGGATAAAATAAAATCTTAAATTTCATAAAATCACGTGTTTCAAATACAGTAATCGAGACGCATTAGGTCACATATTTAGGCGTTTTTTGGATCAGGTGAAGAATGCACACTTATTCATTATTTTCGAGGTATGAAGTAAAATTGGCGCCACTGTTTTAAAATTGAAATTTTGAACAGAATTTATTTTGAAAGATAATATTAAATGCTTTAGTAATTTGCATAATATTTTAGTGGACGGTAACGCTGATCCTCATAAAAATGTAAAAATTAGTTTGGTCAAACATATATCAGATCTGCAAAAAACCTTTTTTGAATCCTGTTCAAAATAAAAAATTATCTTGGATCCAAAATCTTTTTAAGACTTTTAATTCACTGAACTCCCAATAAAAGAAGTTGGTGTGGTGTGGAAGTTAGGAGAGGGGGTGCCAGCTCAAGTGTCGTCCTCTGCACTTGACCGAAGTTCAAAATTACGAGGTCCATTGCCAATAGCCCTCGTGTTGCTTCCAGTGCGACGTTAATAAGAAAGCACTAAACTAAACCCAATAAAAGAAGAAAACCTCCGAACTCCCAACAAAAGAAAAAATTGAGTGTATATCAGTTTGATTGATATATCACATTGATGTATACTCAATTGAAATTAAAAGTTATTTAAGTGTTATAATGTATTTTTTGATTGACAATAGAAAATAATATCATGAAATTGCCGTAAGAGTTGTGAAACATCTAATATCATATGTTTCAACCTATATATGCGAAAAATCTTTCTCTTTGTACACTGCGACAAAAACAAAATACAGAAATAGTTCGGATGCTGAAGAAGACATTAGGTTGATGGTTTCAGAAATTTTTACAGACGTAAAAATACTTTGCAATAAAAAACAATCATGGTCAAATCATTAAAATTCTTTTTTTTTTCATTATTTGTTATATTTAAAAAAATATTGCTTTTGTTTATTATGCAAAGGCCATATTTTAGGAAAAAAAAAAAACTTTCGCTACCTTAACATTCATTAATCTTACTAAGACGTTTCTAATAAAAAAATAGAAATGCAATAACAATTTTGTAAATTTGATTAGGATAAAGAGCTTTGATATCCTATTTTTTGTGCTGTTTGATCAAGGGGTTCCTTGAAGGTAATGGTAAGCTCAAAAGGTTCCCCAAAGTGCAAGAGGTTGAATACCTCTGCTCTAAGCGAAATACCCCATCTACATCCACTTTTGTGCAAAGGTAATATATTTTACATTCAATAAATAATTTTAAATTTTAATGGAGTATATATTCTTCAAAATGTCAAAATATTTCTAGCCATCTTCAATCCCACATTTTAATTTTCAACTTTCTGTTTCTTTGGTGTTTTCAAACTTTAAGTACATATTCGTATTATATCTTTTAACAGAAAATTGTCATCGATTACTACATCTTACATATCAGTTATTACAAATTTGGCAGTGAGAGAAACTTTTCCCTTTTTAATTTGTCTTTCAAAACAGTACACTTAAAACACTTTAGTTCAGTGAAGTTGACAAACATTTCCTCAAAGAATTCATAACAAATTTTGTAAGCAATTTTAAATTTTAGAAATGTATTCTTAATCCCAGGAATATAACCATATATAATTGTTAGTTTATTCTTTTGTATTAATGGTACGAATTTATCATCATATCTCGTTCTATATCGGAATAAAATAAACTGTAGCTGAAATGTTATGATGTTTAATTTCTTTGGTAGTTTTACAGAAAAATAATGTCTGGCTGTAGAGAAAAGAGAGCGTATGATTTGATCTATTGAAAGGTGATATTTTTTCCAAATGTAAGGTATTTTTTAAATTTAAAAACTTGACCGAAGCGGATCATATAATTTCAAAATGCACTCTATTTGTGCTCTGTTTGTGTGCTGGTTTCAAAGTAAACCACCTCACTTCTGAATAGCCGAGCAGCTTTTTATATTCAATATCAAAATGAATGCAAAATTGCTTACGATTTGCTTCTCCAACCTTAAAGGGACTAAAATATATGTTTAAGTTCAGTGCAAAATATTCACAATATGTAAAAATAATATTCATCTATTAATTTTAGTCCATTTTACAAATTGTACCTAAAAAGAGTTATATGTGTTTATTAGATCAAAAATTCGTTTATAACAAATCAGGTATAATTTTGGGTAGTTGAAATTTCAATATAATATACATATTTTAAAACAAATGCAAAAAGAGTCAATTTATTCAAACTTGTATTTCATGAATAAAATAAATCAGTGTTCATATGTTCTCAAATAAACAAAATTGTAATCAAAGTGTTCATTCAATTTACAAAAAAATGCAAAGAATCGTATATAAGCAATAATTTTAATTGTTACAAATGTTAAAAATATCAGAGACACATAAGAAAAAAAAAAATATTTTATATTAAATGCTTAAACAAAACAAAAGTACTAAGTCTTTAAAGTACCTTAATGCCTACTTTCAGAACAATTTGTTATTTGAGAAAAAATTGTTTGTGAAACACAATATTGTGTATATATAACAGTGTACAATTTAATTTAAAATTATAATTGAATTTAAAATTATAAATTTTTTAACATTTGTGATAATAATGTCACTTATATCTATTTTTAATAATCTGTGAATGCATCAAACTATTACTTTATTATGTTGACGGTATATTTAATATTACGTATAATATAACGAACAAATTTCTAACTGAATTTTAAAATAATTATTTCAGAAACTATTGTAGATATGCTCATAATTTTTGTATACCGAAGTTTTAGTATCTCAGCTTTGCTTCCAAGTAAAATTTTTATTTTATATTCATCAAATTGTTCAGCATATTTTTTGCTAATGACGTGCGGTTTTTAACTGATTTGTAAAACACTTACGGAATATATGAAAATATGCTGGCGATGAAATTTATTAAATTTTGAATTTTATATTTTAAATTTTCATAGAATTGTAAATTTATGTGATTAATAATTTTTAACTTTGTATGTACCATACATAAATATTTTTTGATGTAATTTGAAAAGCAGATTTTCAGGGTAGCTTATGTAAAATTCGTAGTTGTATAATGTTAAGATTACGAAAAATGTCCGGATTTTAATTACATGTACTTCAATTATCCTTTAACAGAAGATAAATTATAAGGGATTTAACACATATGAATATTTTTTAAATTTGAATCTTCAAATAATTAGTAATCAAAAGTATCTGTGCAAAAGTACAGTTGATACTTACACGTATGAACAAATATAAATGTGTGCAGATGCTATTAATTACTAATTTTTCAAAAATCAAGTTTGAAAAATATGAGTTGGAGTGGGAAATCGCATTCTTTTTCTCTTTGAGGGAAGATGTAGTTCAGTTATTTAAAATTCGGATGTATTTCAAAACTTAACATTACAAAACTGAGTATCATGCGTAAGCTGTCCTGAATACCTGGCTTTGAAATTATGAAAAAAAAAACCTAATAGATTTAAAAAAAAGTTTAATTTTTGGTATTACTTTTATTCATGCATTAGAGATTTTTAAAAGTAAATAAATACAGAAGCTTAAAAATTATTCATTTGTAATAATTGAAAATCTTAAAGCGTTTCTGATTTTGACTCGTTCGTTTTTTTTTTTTTAATTTATGACACGTTATTAGGAAATAAATATTATTTTAAAAACTGAAAGTAGTGAATAAAGTAACACAAATGAAACAATAGAACGTATTTATTATTTTCATACATTCTCTGTATTTAAACAAACATTTTATAGATATATATTTAGCGATGTTTTTCGAGATTTATAGAAATAACATAAAAACTTAACTCTATCTGATATTTTTTAATATGAGGAAAAATAAAAAAGGTGAATTTTTAGCAATCAAAGAAAATATACAAAGATTAATTTGTCCAACAATATAAACCAGTAGGTTTCCTACTCTATCTAAATTTGTTAAAATTCCAAATGAATATTAATTAAAAATGGGATTAAAATCTAGTTAATTTTGTGATTGAACTTTAAAGCGTTTTTTGGATTGGTTTAAATAAAAAATTTTATCTCGAAAGCTAGGTCAAGGGACGCATTTCTTTCATAAACCCAATAAAATCTCAACTCAAGTTGACCAACAAACACACTTGAAAGGAAATTTTCCCCTTCCCCTCTTGAACGAATGTCTCAATGGAACTCTCTCTAGCCCTAAGGGCAAGAGTGGGGTTCCCTTGTGAGCCATAAAATTTCCTGTCAAAGTTCATTGTGTGTCCGCAACCCTCCCCAATTATCTAACAAGATGTAAAACTTTTAAAAGGGGGGGAAGGAATTGCAGAAAATCCCGGCGCAAACGATCTCGAATACATCCTGTGATGGTGAAAAAACACGGCTCTGACGCTTTCGGTGCGCTCACAGCCACACGGGATTTTACGGCGCAAACGCTTTCGGAATATCTCGGACAGTACGGAAAAAAGCGTGTGAAACGCTTAGAGGGTTAATGGATAGCTGTATGTTCGTGTTAAAGTTTAGAATGATCGGATTGTGGTCTGATGTGAGCTCGGGGATCGAGGAAACATCACATAGCCAATGGAAGTTCCGGATCAGTGCAAAGTCAATTGTGGAGGCGGAGCGATAGCCAAAGCGAGTTGGTGTGGGCGGGGCTTTAAGATCGTAGTCGTGTTTGTGTATGAATTCGTTAATAAGCGTTCCTTTTCTATTGATTCTTTTGCAGCCCCATTGAGTGTGGTGGGCATTAAAATCTCCGCAAATAATTGAAGCGTCTCCTAATTGAGCAATCGCTTCTAAATCAGTGAAAATGGTATCTCCCGAAACAGGGGGGATGTAGAAGGAACAAATATGAAATGGGTCTTCTCTCGGCGGTGTGAGAACGACTATTGTCGCTTCAGCGGCCAAGAGAGTGGGTGTAGGTATGTTGTGGTGGTGGTGGGGTGTTTTTGACCAGGAGAGCGGTGCCGCCACCTGTTTTTGGTTGAAGAAGTCGATCGTTTCGGTAAATAGTGAAATTTGGGATATTGAAGTTTATACCTGGTCTCAGGTGTGTTTCTTGAATTAAAATAATATCGGGAGCGTGCTTATCTATGAAATCTCGCAACTCGACAGTGCGGGATTTAACTCCATTCGCATTCCATGATACAATTCTGAGCCCGAAGTTTTTGTAACCCATTATTCGTTAGATGATGGGCACATGCCTTTATAAAATATGTCAAGTTTTTCGAAGTCATCTGATGTCTGTGACATTTGATACGTGACTTCGAGTAGGTTTGGGAATCTCGCGAAGAAGCTTCGGAGTTCGCCTATGGCGGAAAAAATATGTTTATTTTTGTTGTTGCTGCTATTGTTTTTGTTTTGATTTCTTTGTGGTTTGGGGGGTTCAGGCTCAGAATTGTTGTTTTCGGCCGAATCGGATGTCGTGTCGAGTGTTTCATTTGTGAGAATATTTGCAAAAGTTAAGCCATCCTCTATTTTGCGGTATGTTTTTGAGTTGTTTTCTTTTCTGGTGATAGTTTCACCTTTCTTAGGTTTCGGTTTTGGGAAATTTGGGCACCCCTGCCATGAACCAATGTGGACGCCATTGCAATTGATGCAGATGGGGTTTTCGATCTTGTTTTTTATGGTGCAGTCGCCGGTCTTGTGTTCTTTGCCACATTTGAGACATCTGGGTTTTAGTTGGCAATTTGCTGAGGAATGATGAAAAAAATTACAATTGTAGCACTGGGTTGCCCCAGGTCTACGCTTGAAATTGTCGACTTGAATTTGTATGTACATGATGTTATTTAATTTAAAGATATCCGGGCTTTTTTCAGTTTTTCTTAGTTCAATTAGGAACATTGGCAAAGGGTTTTTTGTTTTTCTTTGAGTCAGTTGGGCTACCTTTTGGACTGGGTAGCCTTTTTGCTTCAGTTCCTCTTCAAGTTCTTGTACATCAGTGGAGGTCGGTAAGCTTTTAATAACCGCCTTTGTAGGCCTCGATGAAGCCGGTTGGATGATGTAATATTCCTCATTTTTATTTTTGAGGTAAGTGGTAATATCGCGGTGTTGTTGTTCGTCAAGTGACTGGATTTTGATGTATTCTCCGGCAAGTTTTGCTGAAGAACCTGGGTGGTTTCTTTGAATTTCTTGAAGAATCAAGTTGTAGTTTGCTTTGAATTTTAGCATGATGGATTGTATTTTGGGTGGCAGGGGTGTGAGATCCTCTTCGGCCTCGTTAGTATCTATTTTATCAAGAGCTGAGAAACTGTTTTTGGTAGGTTTTAGAATTATTGTAATTGTGTCTTTCATATAATAAAAACTGCATTTATAGTCGGTAAACTAGAGTTTCTTCATTAAAAGTATGAGTAAAAAGGTTATTTTAGAGTGATAAGTAACTAATGAGAGATAGATACCTATTTCAGAGTAATAAATAACTTTTAGAGGAAATAAATTCAGAGAGAATTCAAAACATCTGGCGTCCGCGACAGGATTGTTATCTGTAAGTAGAATTCTTTCGTTTATTTATATTGGATGTTTTGAAGTGCAAACGATCTCAATTTAGGAGATTGTTTACAAGAGCTTTAAATGATTTTGAGAAGAATGAAAATGATCTATCTTTAGACGAAAGAATTTCGAAACTTAAATTAGTTGAGGAGAAAGCAAAACCTATGATAGAGATAGAAGAGACTTATTGAGAAGAATTGATAATGATGAAACTGTGATAAATAATGAGTTTGATGAGTCTGAATGCTATATTGATAAGTGGAGAATGATAGAATGTAAATTAGTTTCGCTTCTAGCTTGAAAGGAAAAAAAGTTCTGTAGTTAATGAAAGCGTAACTCAAAATGCTACTATTCGTTATCCTAAGCTTTAACTCCCGACTTTTGTTGGGAATATTAAAAACTGGTTAGGATTTTAGGGCCAGTTTTAAAAGATCGATACCGATCCGAATTTAGATGATTATGATAAATTTGTATATTTATATCAGTCAATGGAAAAAGGGTTATCTGCTGAAGAGTTAATTAAAAGTTTTCCGCTCGGTGGTGAAAGTTATAGTAAAGCTTTACAACAACTACAATCGCATTTTGGGAAAGCAGACCTTATAAAAGTCTATGTTAGAGATCTCCTTTCGATAGTATTATTAAAAAAACTCTCAGCAGAAATTTTAATTACCAAAACTCTGTGATAACTTAGAATCAAAACTTAGAGCGTTAGAAGTTCTGTGTGTTGCTAAAGATAGATATGTTACGATGTTATATCCTTTAGTCGAATCGTCATTGCCGGATGATACATTAAGAGCATGGCAAAGGTTCCGAGTTATTAATCGCAGTCAGAAAGAGTCTGAAAGTAGTGAGCAAAAAGAGAAAAACGAGTCGACGAATCGCATGGATTTAGATAGTTTGCTTTCATTTTCGCTCGATGAAATTGAAGGTGAAGAGAGAGTATCTATGTTTTACTAAATATCAGAAAAATCAGTATCAGTGTTTTACTAAATATCAGACTCCTAAGCCTGGGAATGCTTAACACTTTTGTTTCAAAAATCGTGGAGAATTTTCCAAAACACCTTTTGCTTCTACTCTAATAGCAACATCTGAATAAAATTCAACTGTATATATTTTTTGGCATAAAGCAGTTCTAAATAGTCGCAGTTGCTTTTTATGTTTAGACAGAAAACATGTAATAGCTAAATGTAAAAAAATGGACATCGTGTGTGATTTGTGGGAAGAAACACTTCATACTTTTATGTGGAAATTTCCAAGCTGAATCAAAATTTCCAGTTTCTGTTACCATGAGTAGGGATGAAAATACGGATGCAGTACCTCAGCGAGATGAAACCTCGCCAATTTGACGAGTGTTGCAAACTTTAATGGTTACGTTGAAAGGGCGAGATAAAATGCGCCAGTCCCGTTCTATTATCGATTCAGCTTCACAAAGGTCTTACATTCTAAAAAGCACTGCAGATGAAATGAAATTTCAGAGTACATATAAAGAAAGATTATGTACTCTCAAATCATGTACTGATATCATAAACCACGATGTTTTTACGTTGTTCTTGTCTAAAACGGATGGAACTTATCATTGTAACTTCAAAGCTCTTAGCCAAGATATTTGTGGAAGTATACCACCAGTTGGTTAAGGCGAGTGGATTCGAGAGCTTAAAGAGAACAATATTTCTGCATGCGAAGATAGTAATGGACCAATAGAAATACTTATCGGCGCTGACGTTGCAGGCAAGTTGATGACCGGAAGATTTAAATTGCTTACTTCGGGCCCTGCTGCTATAGAAACTAAACTTGGTTGGACTCTTTTTGGAAAAAATGGTATGCGTGAAATTTCGGACAATTGAGCATTCAATCGGATATCAATGTTTCCTTATTCACATCCATGTTGAATAAGGAAACATTGATATCCGATCTATGGTCTCTAGATTCATTGATTCCGATCTATGGTCACTAGATTTGGAATTCTAGATCCATCAAAGATTAAAATAAACTGGAACTTTCAAGAAGAGGCAAGAGATCATTTCTTGTCGACTGTAAAAGTTAACGAAGAGGGATTTTTTCAAGTCAGTTTGCCATGGCTTGATAACCATCTACCGTTAAAAGATAACTATGACTTAGCTGTAATAAGATTCTACAGTAAAATGACTAAAATTTGAGAAACTTTATGATGTTTATGGAGAAGTTTTTAGTGAATGGGAACGAGAAGGCGTCACAGAAGAAGTACCAAAAAGCGAAATTGATGTAACATGCCATTATCTACCACATCGACATTATCTACCACTTACATTTTAGTAAAAGTGAATAGTACTACACTAATCAGGCCAGTGTTTGATGCCTCGGCCAACAGAAAGAATCACCTAGTCTTAATGATTATCTAGAAAAAGGACTGAACCTTATCGAACTGATTCCTTCAATTCTTCATAGATTTCGAAGGAACAGAATAGGAGTTTCTGCAGATATACGAAAAACATTCTTACAAATAAGTCTCAACTGTAAAGATAAAAATTATCTAAGATTCTTATGGTATGGAACTGATGGAAAACTGAAGTACTTCAGGCATTGTAGGGTAGTATTTGGTGTTACAAGTAGTCTTTCCTTTCTATTTTCTGTAACTCACTACCTTCTAGAATCGACTTTGAAACAACTAAATGGAAATCCAAATTATAAAGTAGATATTATTGAGCTATTAAAGAAGAGCTTTTATGTAGATAATTGTTTAGCGAGTGTAAAAAATGATTTAGAATTGCAACAGTTCATACAAGTTGCTTCAGATACTTTAATAACTACAAAAAAAAAAAAAAAAAAAAAACCTAGAATTACGTGGTTGGGTATACAGTAACCCAACAAATAATTCCTCTAGTACAACAAATGCATTAAATGGTAGGAACAGTTCAGGAAGTTAAGAAGCTACGTTCTGGTGACCTTTTAATACAAGTTTGCAATTCACATCAAGCAAAACTGATTATGAATATGAAGACCTTAGGACCCTATTCTGTGACAACTTCACCGCATAGGAATTTGAACTACTCTCGTGGCGTCGTATCCTCAAGGGATTTGGAAAACGTGTCGGAGGAAGAGATTTTGGAGAATCTGCAAGACCAACTGGTTTGTGGTGTCCGGAGGATTACGATTAGGAGAGATGGTAAGGTGCTTAACACCCAGCACCTCATCTTGACCTTTTCGACTCCTACCCTGCCACAGACAGTTCAGGCCGCATATCTCCGACTCTCCGTCCGACCATATATTCCGAACCCTCTGAGATGTTTTAATTGCCAACGATATGGCCATTCCAAGAACGCTTGTAGGGGACAATTGACGTGCGCTCGCTGTACAGCAACAGGACACGATAGTGCTTCCTGTAAAGCTGCAGAAAAGTGCGTCAACTGTCAGGGCAACCACCCTGCATACTCTCGTTCTTGCCCTAAATGGGCTGAGGAAAAGGAAATTTCAACGGTGAAGACGCTGCAGAATTTGTCATATCCCGAGGCTCGCCGTGTAATTTCTTCCCGTACTCCTGTACAGGGAAAAAGCTACGCTACGGTCACCCAGACTATTAAAGTTTCAAAATCCACCCAATGTCCTGAACCTGTTCCTACAACTAAGACTACGCAACCTATCAAAAAGATACCGCAACCTAACACTAAAGCTCTGCAAACCAATAAAAAAATAAATATTCTTAAAACCCCTTCCTCTGCAAAAGCTAATCAGACAAGGCCATTGGCCAGGTCCAAGGCTTTGCAGAGGCAAAAACTGAAACTAAATGCGAAGAACAGCGTTCCTCGCAAAAAAAACGAGGGTCATTGATGGGGATGCGGTGATATTACACCCATCGCCCGAAGATTATGACTCCTGGGGGTCCTGGAAACGGGACCTTCCACTTCCAGTGCGCCCAATTAATGGCTTTTGTTTCCTGGAACTGCCGTGGTTTACGACCCAGACTAGAGGATCTCAAATCCATACTATCTATGCACCAACCTGTCTGTGTTGCTCTTCAGGAAACTTTTCTGAAGAGTAATATGACAACCCGCGTGCGTGGATATCATTGCGTACGACGGGATGTTGATGTCGCATCACCTTCTTCTGGAGGTGTTTGCACACACATTCTGGCATCCCAAAACTATCCTCATAACGTCGTTACACTGACCACATCGTTGCAGGCTGTGGCTGTGCGAATTCACACTCGCACATTAATCACAGTCTGCTGCATTTACCTGCCACCTAACGATGTAGTGTCACAAATGGATTTAGACCAACTAGTCGATCAGTTACCAGCTCCCTTCCTTCTGCTTGGTGATTTTAATGGACACAGCCCTCAGTGGGGGTATGATGGTACAAATTCTCGTGGTCGGCAGATCGAGCAATTGATCTCTGATCACAGTCTCTGTCTGCTGAACACCGACGAGAAGACGTATTTCCATGCTCCCACAAGGACTTTTCATTCCCTTGATCTAGCCATTTGTTCACCGACACTGCTACCGTCGCTGAATTTAGAGGTTCTAAATTATCTCTATAATAGTGATCATTTCCCTCTCCTGATCTCCCAGGTTCATGGTAATGGAGTGCATTTACGTCCCCCCACTTACCGCTTCAACCGGGCAGATTGGGATTTATTCACACGGTTAGCGGTTATTACCGGTACAACAGTTCAAGGTCAGGATATTATTAGCTCTGTCCGAAATGTCACTACCTCTATCGTGAACGCTGCTAATGCAGCGATACCGAAGAGTGGAACATCACAGAGGAAGATGAGTAAACCATGGTGGAATAAGGAATGTCAATCCTCCTACCGGGAACAAAAGAAATTGTGGGGTATCTTCAGACGATATCCCACAACCGAAAATCTCATAGCCTTTAAAAGGGCAAGGGCAATTGCTCGCAGAGTAAGGCGACATAGTCAGAGAGAATCTTGTATCAGGTATGTCTCTTCCATCACATCGTCTACCACAAGTCAACAGTTATGGAGAAAGGTAAAAGCTGCAAACTTCCTGTATCGGGAATTTTCCATCCCGATACTGGAAACTGCAAATGCTGTGCATTCTTCACCTGTCGAAGTGGCCAATGTCATTGGCCACTCTTTTGCTAGTGTGTCAAGCTCCGATTCTTACAGTGCTACATTTTTAGCGATTAAGAATTGTTCTGAGCAGACACCTATCAACTTCAGGTGTCGGCAACCACTCCCTTACAACTGTGACTTTGACATGTGGGAATTGAGAAAGGCTCTGTCCTTGGCTAAAAATACCAGTCCAGGCTCTGATGGTTTAACATACGATATGCTTCGCCACTTGAGCGAGGATTCACGTGTCAGTCTCCTTTACTTATTCAACCGAATATGGAAGGAGCATGTGTTTCCTAGCCAGTGGCAGGAAGCAATCGTTATTCCTATTCTGAAGCCTGGTAAGGATCCAAAGAAACCTCTCCACTATAGGCCTATCGCTCTGACGAGTTGCCTGTGTAAGACGCTAGAACTTATGGTCAATGCCCGTCTCGTATATCAATTGGAAAAGGATCAATGCATTCCTCCGTTTCAGAGTGGCTTCCGTAAAGGAAGATCCACAGTAGATAACATCCTTCTACTCGAAAGTCAGATTCTTTCTGCTTTCGTACGGAGGAATCATTTGGTTTATATTTTCTTAGATATCGAAAAGGCATATGACCGTACGTGGCGCTATGGGATTCTGCGCACTCTTTACGATTATGGTCTGAGAGGCAATTTACCTCTTTTTATTAAAATGTTTTTAAATTTCAGATCATTTAAAGTACGGGTTGGTAATGTTTTATCTTCATCTTTTATTCAATTTGAAGGAGTTCCTCAGGGGAGCATTTTGACCCCCACTCTTTTTATATGTCACATTTCTCCCATACTTTCTCATTTACAACCATCAGTTCATGGTTCATTATACGTTGACGATCTGCAGATTTCTTTCGAAGGATCGTCAATGCGTATCATTGAGCGACGACTTCAGACCGCAGTCAATAACCTGGTTACTTGGTGTGACGCGAATGGGCATAGTATTTCTGCCAGCAAGAGTAGTTGCGTGCATTTTTGCAGGAAACGGGGTCTCCATCCCGATCCTGGCATTCGCATCCGTAATACGTCTATTCCTGTCGTCACTGACGTCCGCTTCCTCGGAATAATTTTCGACCGCAAACTCACTTTCCTTCCGCACATTTTATATCTGCGGAGGAAATGTGAGAAATCCCTGAATATCTTGAAGGTGTTGTCCAATACCTCTTGGGGAGCGGATCGAACTTCATTACTCCGAGTGTATCAGTCGGTGATTCTGTCTCGGATCGACTACGGATGTATCGTCTACGGATCTGCCTGCAAAACTACCTTGCGGAAACTTGACCCAGTACACCATAATGCTCTGAGAATCTGCTGTGGTGCGTTTCGAACGTCACCTGTGCAGAGCCTCTATGTCATTTGTAACCAGCTGCCTTTGGCTTTGCGACGCCTGAAACTGTCGCTCTATTATCATTTCAAAATGTCATCTCTTCCATCTCATCCTTCACAAAACATTAATACCAGCCCGTCTTTAAGGAAACTGTACAGTGCTCGTCCTTCCTTCATCCGGCCTTTTTCCGAGAGGGTGAAGGTATTCATCGAGGAACTCGGCCTACATGACTTGGATATTCAGCAACGAAATTTTATTAAATTTCCACCTTGGAATATGCCAAGATTTATATATCATAACCCCTTTGCTTCTTACAGCAAGAACACCACATGTCCCATTGTTTTCCAGAGTATCTTTGCCTTCCATCGCTGTCAGTATGCGGATTTTATTCCAATTTATACGGACGGATCGAAAGGAACTGGATGTATCGGATGTGGTGTCGTTTCAAACGACATCAGGCACAGTTACCGGCTCGACTCTTCCTGCAGTGTCTACACTGCCGAAGCAGTCGCCATTTACTGTGCCCTTAGATTAGTCGAGACATCCAGTTCTCGAAAGTTCGTTGTATATACTGACAGCAGGAGCGTCCTGGAAACATTGGTACATATTGACGATCGCAGTCATCCTATCGTGGTTGAAATTGCTGACATTATTTGCCAGCTTTATAGCAGGGATTATGTTATAAAATTCTGCTGGATACCTAGTCATGTAGGTATTTTAGGAAATGAACAAGCGGGCTCGGCTGCACGTTCGGCAACGAATCCTCTGCAGCTTGCAGTCCCTCTGGATGACATACGACGTCACATTTTAATTCTCATTCATCAGACATGGCAGGAATCATGGAATCTACTGATTAATAACAAATTACACTCGGTGAAGCCGATCATTAGAGAATGGCCTGTTTTTCCAATGCGAAGAGCAGATGTCAGATTGACTCGCCTTCGCATTGGACATACTGGATTCATTCACAAACATCTTTTGTTTGGAGAAGATGCTCCCGAGTGTCCTTCCTGCCATGTCCCTTACTCAATTCATCACATTTTAATTGACTGTCCGGTGTTTGATCATCATCGCCGGACTTTTTTTCATTCATCTGTTTTAAAACTGTCTGACTTGGTGGGGGAAAAACCCCACCATAATTTATTTGCCTTTTTATGTCATATTGGCCTTTTACACCACATTTGATTTTTAACTTTTTATCTTTTGTGTGTTATTTGTGTTTGTCTTGCGTTTTTAAGGCTGTTACTTTTGAATAGTTTTTAACAAGTGTTTGGCGCAGCATAGCCTACTTTGGCTCTTGCGCTATTAAAACTTACTATCACTCACTCAACGTAAAACGAAATGCCTCAAACGTGAGTTCACTTTGTGATAAATAATGGATAAGATCGAGTTCACAATTCGTCAAACTCAGCTTTCTAAAATTACTAAACACGCTAACAGGAGGACATGCGTGTATTAATTGTGTTTCAAATATTCTTCATTTAGTGGTACAACAATAGGGGTATTGTAAACCATCTGAATGTGTCTGAGTAAGCACATTAAAAAATTTAGCCTTCGAGGGAAAAGTTGTGACAAACAGTTTAGACAAGTCGTCCAAAAACGAATAAGGGAAAACACTTTTGCATTTAAGCAAGTAATGGTTGTCTTCACATGCAATAAAACATCAAAAATTTTAAAATTGGGATTCGAAATAGTTAAATTATTATTCAATGTGTATCTAAAGAATTGATAAGATAAATTTCTGATTGAAGACATGTTCTTGAATAATATAATTCTGTGGACCTTCCATTCAGAGGATGCTCTTCTGAGCAACTACAAAAATCAAAATGGTGGAAGGGTCTATCATGACTATAAAGAAAAGTGGCCTCAAATCGAAGAACAGCCAGATGAAGAAACATTAAACAAAGAAAAAAAAGGAAAACAATTTTGAGCCTCTTGGACAAGTAAAAGGAAGATGATTGGTATTATCGTAAGTTCTCATCTTACAGAAAAATAGTACGTTTTTTAGCCCGAATTTACTGATTTTTGTACATCACAAAAAATTTTAGAGATAACATATCACCTTATATTTTGGAGTTTTCTGTAAATGAATTTGAAAAGGCTGAAAAAAATATTTCAATGAGAGAATATTAGGATCTTCTATGCAAATATTCTCTCATTGAAGTGATCATTCTATAAATGATTCTTTTTGGATTGAAACCTATCAAAGATGGTTATGGAATTATAAGAGCCAAAACAAAAATTGTGCAATGTAAAGACAGCGAAAATTTTCGATATCCTGTTATTTTGCCATTCTCTCTATGTAAGTTTAATATAGTTAACATTCTAGGTGCATTAATAGCTGTCAAATGTAGTTCATAACTTGGAGCTATTAGTACATTTATATTCTTCGAATCCAATACGAAATTGACAAAATGTCTACATTTTTCTTCTATACTTTGATTAATCTTCTGTATTATATCCTCGTCTGCTATCCTGGATCGATTTTCACTCTAATTTCGTGTTCAACAAAGTCCTTTTCCACTGTCTTTGTTTCCTCATATGTTATAGAATATTTATTGTTATGATTTCCGATGTTGAACTATTTTTGGGAAGGGAATATCTCTGATAAGCCAACTTCCCATTCACCTGTTAGTATGATTGGCAGCGATAGTTTCGTTCTGAATGATGCTTGCATATTTTGTGGAAATGAAGTGGAGGTGTATGGGCGTGTGTATGGGCGAGTATTGTCCTGTTGAAAAATGGCTCCTGAGAGCCTTGCCATGAGTGGCAACACATGTGGCTAAAGAATGTTACGAACGTTCCTGTAGGCTGTCATGGTGCTGTGGATCAATATTAGGGGTACCGCGTATTGTATGTGAGGGCAACCCATACCCTCCTACCAGTTATGGATGCGTTGTGCGGCTGTATAGCGAAGGCAGGATTAAGATGTTCACAACGGTACATGCACACCCATACGCGATTGTCATCATTGACCAAATTGAATCAATATTCTTCGCTAAAGACAACTTGATTCCATTCTGTTGCAGTCCGATTCCTTTGAGCGCAACACCACTCCAGACGGAGGCGACGTTGAGTGATGGCTAATTGCAGTACATGTAATGGGTACCGATGTAGCAACTGTCCTTCAACCAGACATTTTGTGATGGTAAGTACTGACACAGAGACCCGCAGTGAAGGTGCTGCCTGTGTATGGATAGTGGACAATGAGACAGTTGGTACTAAGCGTGTGTGTGTCGTATAATGTGACGGTCTTCTCGACTATTGGCCTGTTGAGGACTTCCTGGGCCTGGTTGCCGTGAAACAGATTTCAATATACACTCAATAACAAAAAAAAAAAAAAAAAAAAAAAAAAAACGAAGCACCAAAAAGGAGTTTCCCGATTGTAATCAAATTTCTTAAGCAAAGACATTTACACCAAACATGTAAATAATTCAAATTTGGTGTGCAATCAATGAATAGTGGGAGCTATTGCGCATTGGAACTTTGCTATAAGCAGGTGTATATAAGAAGCGATTCTCAATCTGATGGTCAAATTTTCTGTTGCAAAAATGCATCGCCGCAGGATACGAGCAATTGTCAGAGTTTGAAGAGATATCCTGCCTCTTTCAATCCAATCTGACATTGGATTGAAAGAGGCAGGTTGAGCAAATCGGAGAATCGCTCGTCATATGGGTCGAAGCGATGCGATGATAGAAGATGCTGCCAAGAATGGATGGACAATGGCAGATTTCAGCGTCATGATGGTAATGGTCGATCTAGGGCCACAGCAGATTGGGAGGACAGAGTGATTGTCAGATCAGTTGTCACAGTGCCTGATTCATCGTTATCAACCATCAGACTTGCGACCCGCACACGAGTGTCCACCTCGACCATTTACAGACGGCTGATAGAGCGAAATCAACGCACTTAGCGACCGCTGCGCCACCTGCCACTCATACCTGTACACTGACTGAGGCGTATAATGTTTAGCGACGAATCTCGCTTCCAACGTAGTCCTGACGATCATCGAACACGTGTCTGGAGACGCCCAGGGCAGCGTGCCGATCTTGCTTTCACTATTGCTCGCCACACAGGCCCTCAACTAGGAGTTATGGTCTGGGGTGCCATTTCCCTTGATAGCCGGACCCCTTTGGTAGTTATTACAGCACAGCAGTACGTCGACGACATTCTGTTTTGCTACGGTTCCTTTTGCAGTACCCTGGCCTTATTTTTCAGCAAGATAATGCCAGACCACATACGGCACGTGTTGGTATGAACTGTCTCACAGCTTGTCAAACACTTCTTTAGCCAGCCAGATCTCTCTCCAATCGAGCATGTCTGGGATATAATGGAAATGCGACTACATCTACCAGGGAATGTTGATGCCCCGCTCGACAATTGGAGCACATTTGGCTAGAAATACCGCAAGTAACCGTCAGGAAGCTTTATCAGAGGTGGTTCAACACCTTATTGAGCTCGTTACTTTGTAATTATATAACTCTGAAATAAATTATTCAATTTTTCTGAAATTTTAATCATTTTCTATTCTGCACATAATTTTTTTTATCCGACAATTTTTATCTCCATCGGACAACTATTGCTTGGCGCGTCGCTTATTTGTTACAGAGTATATATATATATATATATATATATATATATATAAATAAAGTAATTGAAGTGACTTTCAAATTTCTTGGTTGTTTAATCGTTTTAGTTGAGAGAAAGAGACAGCATAATATCTATAAGGCTAGAGTCACAGTTTCGCCTTTTAATTTACAACAGAAGAAAGCAGAACAGCGAGAATTCTTCCGTACCTTCGTTTTTATAGAAGAAAATTTCTCTATTGCACGTGATAAATCACATGGTCTAATATGTAGATATTCTGATGGAATACCTACATATTAGACTTAAAATTTAGTCTTAAAGCTTAGTGGGAATTAAATGAAATTAAGCTTTATAAGCGTGTTTTATTTTAAAATCAGTTATCAGATTTATCATAAGCATTTTCAGTGACCTTACACATAAAGGAATTTTAATCATTTACATGGATGACCTTATTGTTCCAGCAAAAGATGAAAAGGAAGGACTCCAAAAACCTAAATTTTTTTTCGAAGTTGCAAAGAAATATGGTCTGGAGATGAAATCAAGAAGTGTCAGTTCCTAATGCGAAAAGCTGATTTTTAGGACGCATAGGAATGGAATCATCAATCCATCAGTCGCAAAGACATTAGCAGTTGCAAAGTTTCTGAAACCAACGACTTTAAAGTACAAAGTTTTCTAGGATTAACAGGTTATTTTCGAAAATACATGAAATATTAGTCGAAGATTGCGAAACCTTTAAGCGACCTCACAAGGAAAGAAAATTCATTAATTTTTGGATCTCAATGAAAATAAGCATTTGAAAAGTTGAAAGTATTATTTGAAGACCCTGTCTTACGCATTTACAAATATAAAAGAAGAACAGAATTACGAAGAAAAGATGCCAAGAAGAACATGAAGAAATAAAATCCGAAAATCGGAAAGCTTACAACAAGAAAAGAAAAAAAGGTCTGCAAATGTGAAAAAGCCCCAGAATACTAAAAGGACAATCTGATAAAACCTTTTTCTGTTGATACCATTTAAATATAGATATTATTTGGTGAAACTTGTTTGATTTAATTTTATGCTATGTTATTTTATTTTCATTTATTCGATATTATCTTGTGTTATTTACTGTATTTGCTTATTTTCATTTTATACTGCTTTATATCAGTATTTTTTATCTTTCCTATATGATAAAGTGTTTCAAAAATTTATTACACATTTTACCCCATGTAGAATATTGAAAAATTTCGAAATGATTTCCTATTTTGTGTTATTTGCTATTTTGGAAAAGTATGAAATATAATTAGTGAAGATTTGCAAATTCCAATATAGCTGGGCACCAGCTCTATTTGGAGGGGCCGAACTCTGTTGGAATTATATCGTAATATACTCTGTCAATTATATCGTAAATCTAGTTCCTCAGTTTTGCGATAGATGACACCACGAATCAGCGTCATGTGATAGCTCACCCAGCACACCCTATTCCTGAATAAATATGAGAAACGCTTAGCTCCTGCCTTCCTCTCTGCTGCTTCTTCCTCTTCTTCGCCTTCTCTGAATGTAGCTAAACTCCGAATGCCAGGGCGCGTTCAAACGTCCATCACCTATATGCGATAAAATTGGGTTACCATCTATCTTTTACCCAGGAACTAGATCTGAAAATCGAAATATCTTGTATATAGTAGTTTTGTAAATATTCTTCAACTCGTCTATCCATAAATAAAAATAATGATTCAACTTCGAGCTTCATCACTGCACTGGTAAATGCCAACACCGAACCCTTCCTCTAGACTCCGAAGCACCAGGAGGTGTCTTGTCCCCCCCACTCATATAAATACATACATACATACATATAATATAAATATATAAATACATACATATGTATGTATGTATGTATTTATATATATACGAAATCACACACATTGTTTTTGAGGCACCTATAACTAGGGTCGAATTGACTATTGCCTTAAGAAATATCTCAAGGAGTAAATATCCTTGTGGAGATGGTATCCATTCAGAGTTTCTCATACATTTGGGTCCTAGGGTTTTTGAAACCATCTGGATATTTTTCAATTTAATTTGGAACACTAGTACTGTTCCTGCAGACTGGAGAGCATCTATTATCATACCTATACATAAGAAGGACAAAGATCCTAATCATCTCAATAATTATAAACCGATATCATTGACTAGTATAGTAGGGAAGGCTATGGAGAAAATAATTGTAAGAAGGATCAACTATTACCTAGAAACTAGAGGTCTACTGGCTGAGGGGCAGGCGGGGCTTTTAGATCTATCAATCATCATGTAACCCTATTGAGCCATTTTGTCAAGGACTCTTTGGATAGCATACAGGTTCTGTCGGCAGTTTTTATTGACCTCAAGTCTGCTTATGACAATGCATGGCGTGAGAGCCTCCTATTTAAGCTTTCAATTCTATGAATTAGGGCAAATCTTTTTAACTGGATTCGAAGCTTCTTGTGCCAACGCTCTTGTAGAGTAAAGTACGGCAATGCAATTTCGAAATCCAAGATCCTAAAAACGGGTCTCCCACAGGGAGCCGTTAGTAGTTGTTCCTTTTTAACATATAATTAACATATATAACATTAACTTGATTTGATTCAGAAAATAAGAGATATTCAAGGCGTCAAATACCTTTTATACGCCGATGATCTGGTTTTCTGGACAGTTTATAAAAAGTAAACGCAAGAATATGTTTAGAGACTAAACTGTCCGCTGCTTTGAATCCTCTGGAGGATTGTTGTGATACTTATAATATGGAGGTAAACTTAAATAAATCATACTACCAGACATTTTTACTTATGCATCATTCTTTGGATCTTCAATTTCAGTATAAGGGCACTCAAACCCCGCTTGAGATAATTTTAAATATCTGGGAGTGACGTTGGATCGCAAACTAACATAGAAACCCCATGTGGAGAACATTACCAACCATGTCATGAAGAGGCTTAGTGTCTTAAAATGCCTTGTCGGGGCAAGGTGGGGTTGTACTAGAACAACTCTACTTCAAACCTACCACGCCTCAACTCATCCCCTTTTGACTTATTGCTGTGAAGCACATGTTGTGGCTGGCAAAAATGTACTCGAACCTCTGGAAAGGGTCCAAAATCGGGCCCAAAGTATTGCTACTGGGGTTGTAAAGACCACCCCAAAAGATGCCATGCTTTTATTGACTGGTAATTGGCCACTTAGAACTGTGATTCAAGAAGGCCATTATTCCTGGAAAAGATCATTAGAGTACCTGGAAGTTTTTCACTTTGGAACGATTCAGTCAGGACTTGACCAGAAATCTAAAGGCCTTCAAGGAGTCTTTCAGTTAAAAACTTCATTCGGCTTAATTTTTGAACCAGAACGCTTCGTTCCACCAAAAAAACCAATAAAATTGACAGCCACCCGGATTAAACTTGACTTGTATCAAAGGGACTGAGTAACACAGGGCTAAAAGTAACACAGATTCTTCTGTTTTATGAGCCTTAGCGCTTGAAGTATTGCTCACTTACTACCCCGAGCGGCTTCAGATTTTTACTAATGGGTCTCTCCTGGACATTGGATTTTCCACAGGTATTGGCTATCATAATTTTGAACCTCGGTCAAGTGACGAGATACCTTCCTGAGCTGTCACCCCCATCTCCTAATTTCCACACCATGCCAAGAGCCATATCATTTAATATGATGATATCACTTTGTCCCGAGTCTCCTCCAGGAGACAATTTCTCAAAAATAAAAATTAAAATATTTTTTTAAACATTTTTTCAGTACTTTTTCATATATTTAGAACCAATTGATACAAATTATTCTAAAATTTATGGTTCAAAGTTAACCTTGGGTCTGTGGAGGTTAAGGTTGTTGCATGAATATAAAATACAATTGCATGCGCAGCCTCCCTCTTTCGATCACATTGAAATAAAATAATAATAATAAAAAAAAAAAAACGTAAAAAATATGTTCAAAACTATACTATTAGGAGTAAGGAACACTTACTTACAGTATTACATAAAAAAAATCTGCAAACATATCCAACGGAACAACACAAATACTTTCAAATCAATGCACATAGCTTGGAAGATACTTTGAATTCATAAAGATATGCAGCAAAATGTTAGTTTATGTTTTTCTTAAAAAAAGAAATGTTGATGGAGATGTAATAGAAGTATCTTGTACTAAAACTTGTATCTTGTAACTTCGAAATGTGTAACTTCAATATAAAATTTGTGATAATAAAAATATTAAAGATTCCTCATTCTTGTTTTTTATCCTTGTATAGTTCTTTACTGTGGAGTACACAGAAAATTACTTTGGGCAGCTATTGTATTGTCATTGCCGTGACAGATGCAATTTCTTTAGTTTTTCTTTTACCACTTGGTAAAAAGTACAGAATGCGGTATATGAATCGTATTTCTTTCCTATTTAAAACTGTTCAAATATTGATATAATTTTATCAAGGTATAAAAATTTAAAAAGTAAAGATCATCAAGAAAATAATTAAGGTATCATGAGAATAAAATTTGAATTTTTGGGCGCTGTATTTTTTTAGGCAAGCACCCCCCCCCCCCCTCTTTTCATCTAAAAAACACTGAACCAGGAGCACTCTTTCAGAGACAGCAAGAATTTTTGAATTCGTTTCTCAGGATTCGGCTTCATTGAAATCTTTGTGATGAAAAACAATTTAAGCACGATGAGAAAAAAAAGTTCTTATGATATATTCTTATAATAAAAGCTCTCAGAATATCTATAATTGTTACTACTAACGCAAACCAATTTATTGTTAGGATGAAGGACATTAATCCCAAACTCGACTCAAAAATTAAGAGCGCTATTGCATAGACATCACCTTTATTCAACTGTTCTATGTACACTCTCTACAAATTCTTATCTTACTTGGGAAAATTGTTAACAGCGCCTTTTCTTGGAGTAAACAATCTTACCACATTGGATAATCACTATACTCTATGGTCGTAACGTTATGGGGTTGTAACATACTGGCCCTCCATGACCACGTCAACAATAAATTGAAATACAAATACAAGAATACACATTACTGAAAAATAAAACATATCAAACTATAACACAGTAGCACACAAATTTTCATATACTAAAACGAAAAATAAAAGGAATAAAAATAAATCAATCGTTCACAGGAGGTTTGACCAGTTAATGGATTGGTCTCTTCATTTCACATGAGATAGTTTATAAGTTCACTACTCTTACTCTGTCATGTCTTTTTATAAGTGTGAATCATTCTTTCCATTCCCCCCTTAAGTGGTGGTAAGAAGTTGTCTTTAATAAGCATCAAATCATTCACACTTAACTCTGCACTGGGAATTTTCCACTTGTTGCGCACTTGCAACTGAGTCAAATAATCCTTTGACCACGATTTCCAGAAAGACTAATAAATTTGGAAAAGTAAGTTTCACCGTTCCCGAATAGGAATTTTTTCTCAGTGGTATAATCGGTTTCAGGAACACTCTTTAATTCTGAACCGGTAAGGTTAATGACCTTAATTAAATGACCCGGTGTTATGACAGTAAAATCATTTGGGTCGTAAGAAGCAGCAACTAAAGGGACAAGAGTTCAGTACCGCTCCAATTTCTGTCAAACATATGGAAAACTCTTCTTGAGAAAAGATCTGATACCCTATAACTCTTTTCGTGTGAAATTCCATTGATTTCACAGGAATCTCCAAAATACGATGCAGACGGAACATTCATATTGTCCTTATACGCCTTCATTGATACAATAATTGCCAATTGTTTCCATTTCCCACTATTTTAAGAAATTATTTTAACGGTCACAGTCACTGAATATTTCATTTGGTTTTTCTCGGAGTGCGATAAAGCGTTTAAGTGTCGTGATATATGTCTGAGCACTAAGATCACTTACCAGTTCTAAATGGATCATTTTCGTTATGAAACACACAAATACACAAACGTGCATTCACATTGCTTTAACTCCTCCGCCATGTCGAGGAGAATGGTCCTGCAAAATCCATCCTACCTTGAAGAAACACTCATCCTGGGTTCATTCTCGGAGCTGATAAATCTGCCATAAATTACCTTGAAAACTCAAACCGAAATCTGGCACAAATGACACAGCGTCTTACTTTTCTACGAAGGGAAGTGCTTGTTCCTACGATCCAATACTTTTGTTTCATAGCAGAATTGATTAATTTGTTAAGAACTATATACTTTTCCTAAAGATACCAAGTGACTTTCGCTAGAGAAGGCTGTTGATCGGAGTGAGCAGCGCAAAAACAAAACGAACTTTAATTATAACGCTTTTTGCTCTCATATGTAATTGTGTTATTGTGTCTTCTAGTGTGATGTGTAACTTAAATGTTGTATTTAAATTGATGATTATACATTACTTTATTTTCAAGGTAGTGCAGTCATTTTTTCGGTGTGGCTGATTATTTTAATTAATAATGGAGTTTTGCTGCAGTTAAATCGAAATTTAATGTATCAGCTTATCGGAAAGACAGAAAAGGTACGAAAATATTTGCTATTCTCAAACGAATAATTACATACTAATTCTGAATTAAAAACAAGAATAATTGTTTCTTGACAGGGCTTCTCTGCCGGAATGTGAGGGTGTGTTTTAAATTTTAAATATACAAATTTACGAGAATGAACTGATAGTTTAACATATTTTGATTATCATATTTGATAAATTTGATTTTGATAGTTGCAATAAAATGGCCACCGAAAGTTTTGAACTCATTCAGTTATGCAAAATGAAGCGCGCAAATTAAGAACGTTGTACTGAATTGAAGACTATTAATAAAAATGACTTGTTTTCAGGACATCACATTTATTTGCGCACATCTTTTCAAGCATAAATTCAAGACACAATTTTACACAAGCACCACTTATCAACGTTCGTCTTTACCTCTTGGAACCAAACTCAATACTAAATTTCATATCCGTTGCCAGTAAATTATCTAAAATCAAAACTATGATCTGGTGTTGCCAAAAAAAATATCTTAATAAAGAATATTGAAAAAGGTATTACTTTAAGTTTAAATCGTCTGCTTTTAAAAGTAGAATAGGTAATGTCTTAAATAAAGTATCACATTAGATTAAATCGTCTGCCTTTAAAAGTTGAACAGATAAATCTTAAAAAAAGTATCACATTAAATTAAATCGTCTGCCTTTATAAGTTGGACACATAATATCTTAAAAAAAGTATCACAATCGTTTGTTTTTTAAAAAAATGAATATGTCACAACGTGTGTTACTATTTCTAAAATTGAAGTAGAAATTCAAAATACAGAAGTAATTGCTGAAGAGAGCGAAATTGAACTTTATATAAAACAATTAAATGATAAAATCGATTCTCTCAAATTAGTTGCTTCTGTTATAAAAAGTTATTGAAAACTGAGGTTCTGGATAAAGAATTAGAATCAGCTGAAGAATACTGTGAAAAAAACGTAACGTGGAGATTCAAAGCAATTAAATGTTTGCGAAGTGGGAATCAAAATAAAAGCGTTCACGACTCTCCTAATCCCCCCCTCCCAACCATTCAACCCATGAAACGGGTGTTAAACATCAAAAAATCAACGTCAAACTACCGAAGATAATGATCCCGAAATTTTCTGGAAATATAAGCGAATGGCGTACGTTCTGGAACTCTTACAATACGTTGATACATTATAATACATCTTTAGACAACGCCAGTAAGTTTAATTATTTAAAAGCCCATTTAACTGGAACAACTTTGGAAATTATTGGAGGTTTCTCTATTTTTCAGGAAAATTATGTTAAAGCTATTGATTTACTGGAACAGAGATTCGGCAGAAAAGAAACTTGTATCCCTCCATTGTTGTTATTAATTCAGGACAAAATAATTAACAGGTACAAATATTATTAATTACTTGACGTTCCAAAACACAAGACAGGATACAAAACATGTATAAAACATAGATTCACGAACATACATCCTCATTCTGCTAACGAAATCTCTCGCCTTCCATCGAGCTTGTGCTTCTCATGCTTGCGCTTCTAACCAAAAGAACATGTGGCGCCATCTGGCTACTGTTTAATAATACACGGAAGGAGTGCTAAATTACGGTATTACATTCTCCTCCTACACATCCGAAGGCCGTCTTGGTGAGGTGGTATAATAATAGACATGGCATTTTCTCCTGCAGTTCCTCGAGGAGTCAATGGTTGCTTTCGAGGTCTTCCTCTTCTCCTGAGAGGCAACATAGAAATATTTGGTGTTATTTCTTCCAACACAAATCATGCACTTCACACTAAAGACGAAGAATTTTTACTTTAAAATATCTTGGGTGATATTTCTTCTATTTCACTGTAAATATCGGATGATATTTCTTCAAATATAAATCACGCAATCTTTCACTTTAAATATTGGATGATATTTCTTCAAATATAACAAAACCAGCACTTCAGATAGCACTTTCAAAATAAGTGTCGGGGTGACACACACTGGAACTTGCACGCACGTAGTGAGCTGATCAAAGGAAAAAAATGTCTGACGGGTCATGACCCACGTTGGGCTCCAATTGTATCCCTCCAAATGTTGTTATTATTTCAGGACAAAATAATGAACAGACTGGATGGTTTCAGGAACAAATATTATTTAAATAGTACATGGAAGGTATTGCTAAATTACGGTGTTACAAATTTAAATAAACACCCACATAAGTCAGTTATTAGAAATTCCCTCTCATAAGCATTCGAGTGACGTAAAAAGATTTAGACAACTGTTTGATAAGATTCAAATTCATATCAGAAGCTTAGAATCATTAGGCATTTCTTCAGATACTTTAGCACTTCATTATCCCCTGTAATTCTTAAATCACTGCCAAATGATTTAGTATTTGAATTTAATAAAGAATTCTGAAAAGAATATTCCGTTAATGATTTAATTTTTTTAAACAAGCAATTAATCGCGAAAGAAAAAAACAAAACAAGAGTTATGTTTAACAACACATATCCCTCTGAGTGTTAATACTGTGAGTAGGCAAAGAGCCAAACGGAATGAAATGAAGCAAAAGCAGCGAACTGCAGCTTCCAGCCAGTTGTTTGCTTATAAATCCGCCGCGAGATCTAAGTTGTGTCTGTTCTGTAATAACTCATCTCATGCTAATATAAATTGTGAGTTTGGAAAAAGTTTACCACTTGAACAGCGCAAATCGATGCTAATTAAAAAAGGTTTTTGTTTTACAAAAAGAACACATAAGTTCTTTTTGTAAAACAAAAGTAAAATGTACGATTTGAGGGAAAAGACATGCTGATATTATGTGTTACGAAGTAAACAAACATTTTAAAAATGAGAAACCAGAATTAAAGGAAGTTATTGAAAACACTACACTTTCGAATAATAGTTGTTCTAGGGAAGTTTATCTTCAGACTATAATAGTTTATATTAGAGAAAATAATTTGAAACATTTGATTAGGGTTTTTATAGATATGGGTAGCCAGCGATCTTATATTCCAAAAATTATTGCAGAAAAGATGAAGGGAAAGGAAAGGAATCCGTAAAACTCTGTTTATTGGGTGGACCGAAACGCCTCAAAGATACCCTATTAATCTTTTGAATATCGATAGTATCTTATAACTGGGAAGCCTTAGGTGAAAAGGAAATCGGTGCTTCCTTACACCCCGAAAAAAATGAACTGTTTGACACAACTAAAAATCTAGCTATTTTAACTAGTGATGCAATGGTAACGAGCAATCCTGACTGTATGAGAAAAATTCTGGTGAGATTATTTTGCTGATTGGAGCTGATTATGCAAAGAAGTTGTTAACGAGGAATGTAAAACATCTTTCAGGAAGTTTAGTTCCTGTACATACACTCTTAGGGTGAACCGTAATGGGTAAATCTGATGTAAAGGACAAATCCACAAATAGCTCACTGTTAGTATTGTCATTACACGTACATGATGCAAAAATAATAGGTCCCTGGAAGTTAGACACTTTGGGTATAGTTTGACGATAGTTGCAAAAAACGCTCTAAAATAGAGACCCAGAAATGCTTTAGAACATTTCAGAGAAACGGTTAGCAGAGATAGTACTGGCAAACATAAAGTCAATCTACCCTGGTTATATGGACATCCTTCTTTACCTGATAATAAAGAAATGCCCCCAAAAGTCTAAGGAATACAGTTAGATCCCTGAAATTAACTAATCGATTAAGTTAATATCAAGATTTTAATCAGTGGAAAGGAGAAGGTATCATTGAACAAATTAATCAGAACAATGATATTCTAAAGGTTTAAGTGTACATTATCTGCCACACAGAGCAGTATTTAATGACAACTCAACAACCAAGGTACGTCCTGTATTTGACGGATCCGCTAAGACAAGAAACTCTGTATCAATTAATGAACGCATTGAAAAGGGTAAGAATCCTGTCGAAACGATCCCAGCTATTCTAAATAGATTTAGATGGGGAAGAATTTGGAGTTATTTCAGACATAAAGCAGGCATTTTTACAAATAACACTAAAAAAGGTCTGATAAAGATGTTTTGCGGTTTATGTGGTAGAAGGACGGATATCCCCGAAAACAATCACGTATAGTTATTGTAGGGTTATATTCTGCATATAACGCAGTTTCTTCCCACTTGCAGCTGTTTTGAATCATGTATTAGATAAGATAGAGGAGACTTTAAAAGGACTAGCAATGAAACTCAAAGATTCGATGTATGTCGATAGTTGTGTTTCAAGCGTAAACTCAACTAAACAAGTGTTTCGGAGTTAGAACATTTTAGATCAGAATCTCAAAGAATTTTGAAGACAGCTGAATTTGAATTATGTGGATGGACAAATAATTACCTTACAAAGTTAAACGAATTCATACAAAAAAGCTCAGGGAACAACAAATAAGTACCGTTTTTAGGTCTTACATGGAAAAAGAAAGACGACATTTTGTCTTGTGAGCTGATTAAAATAGAAAACGAGGGTGAACCAATAACCAAAAGCAAATTTCTACCTGCGGCACACCAGCTATTCGATATCATAGAGTTCACTCTTGCCCATAGCGTTAATCTCTAGATTGCTTCTTCAAGAATGCTGGAAAATAGGAATATTATAAAAATAAAAATTACCTGAAGATATAATTAAAAGATTCGAAACATGGAAATATGAATTACCTGAACTTGAAAATTCCTCGTGGACTTTCAGCTTTAGATCTTTTGAAATCCAACTTGAAGCTCCACACTTTCTGCGATACGTTCAAGTTGGCATACGCGACTTGTATATTCTTAAGGGCAGAACAAGATGGGAAAGTTACTTGCAACTAGTTCAATCAAGATCTAGGGTTGCACCTTTAAAGAGACTATCCATACCAAAGATGAAATTACTCGCATATAATACTGGAGTTAGACTGGCAGATAAAACGAAGAAAGATTTAAAATTGCGAAATGTTGAATCAGTTTTCTGGAGTGACTCCATGGACGCTCTGTATAGGATCAAGAAAAAGGGCCCTTGGATGACTTTTGTGACCAATCTAGTTAAAGAAATAACAAGAGTATCAGAAGCCTTTAATTGATTGTTTGTTCCTGAATACGTAATCCAGAAGATTTACCATCTGTTCGTAAAAATCTATTGAAGAAGCAATGGTACGAAGGACCTTCGTGGTTTATAGACTCTAGGGAGAAATGGCCAGATGTTGGACTCTCACCCGATGAAAATATTATATATTCAGAAAAGAAGAAAATTATAGTATCATCTTTTAATAAGGGAAATGAAGAGATTTATAAGGATATATCTTCCAATAAAAGAATGATTAGAGTTACAGATTGAATATACAGAAAAATATTTAAACGTGTAACAAGAAAGAAGGAGAATTGTCTGAGGAAGAACTTAAGAAGGATGAACTTAGAATATTAAAGAAGGTTCAAGATAACTCATTCCTAGGTGAGTAAATGCAACGTCTAAAATCCTTGTTGACATTTAAAGACTCTGGTGGTATTTTGATAATCAAAACAAAACTTGTCATCTGCGAAGACAATCGAAATTTTAAAGTTCCTATTATTTTACCATTTGATCACCATGTTGTCAATAGTCTTATTTTGTGCAAACACCAAGAGATAAGACATCCTGAAGTACAATCTCTGATGAAAATTATTGGATAGTAAAGAGTAGACGAACTATAAAAATGGTAAAAAAACCTGAATAAGTTGTCAACCATAGCCAGAAAATCAGAAATACCAGAAGGAACACTACCAGAAGATGGAGTAAAAAACGCTTCCATCTCTGAAGTCACCATAGTGGATGTTGCGGGCCCCTTAGTATCAAGAGATAACAAGAAGCTGTGGATCGTAATTTTCTCGTGTATGGTAAATAGAGCGGTAGATTTAGAACTATTGATATCTCTTTCAACAGATAGTTTCATATACTAGCTCTAAGGTTTATAGCACGTAGAGGAACCCCGTAGAATATCTACTCGGAAAATAGAACGAATTTTGTCGCAACCGAAAATTGTCGAAACGGAAGAATACTGTTAATCTATTCAAGTAAAGACGGAATAATAAAAAGAGCTAAGATTAAAACTAAATCGGGTATTGTGATCAGACCCATTAAAAAACTATGTCCCTTAGAACTGGAGGGAGAAAATGTCTCCAACGAGAACAAGACTCCAAATACTACAGAATAACATCCAGGAAAAGCTAGACATTCCTGACTCTACTCCTGCTATTACCAGAACTGGACGCATAGTTTGACCTCCATTCCGATACAGACCATAAAGTGTTGAGTCTCGGTTCAATGTGCCCCTAAACTCAAAGGGGGGGGGGAGTGTTCAGAACTATATACTTTTCCTAAAGATACCACGTGACTTTCGCTAGAGAAGGTTGTTGATCGGAGTGAGCAGCGCAAAAACAAAACGAACTTTAATTATAACGCTTTTTGCTCTCATATGTAATTGTGTTATTGTGTCTTCTAGTGTGATGTGTAACTTAAATGTTGTATTTAAATTGATGTTTATACATTACTTTATTTTCAAGGTAGTGCAGTCATTTTTTCGGAGTGGCTGATTATTTTAATTAATAATGGAGTTTTGCTGCAGTTAAATCGAAATTTAATGTATCAGCTTATCGGAACGACAGAAAAGATACGACAATATTTGCTATTCTCAAACGAATAATTACATAATAATTCTGAATTAAAACAAGAATAATTGTTTCTTGATAAATTGTACTCCCCCGTGCAAGTATGTTTAAAGATAAAATTTTATCAGCATCTTCGTAACAGAATGATTTTTCGGCAATAATTGAAGATATTTTACAGTCTCTGGTAAGTTGATATTTCTTAAGCATCCGCCGTATTTCTTAGTAATCCACAGTTCTCCTAGAATGGTTTTAAAGAAATTAAAGGACTATTTTTCATCATATTTTTTTGCTCTTTAAATTAATTACTTCTCCCACATTATCAGTTCTTTGGAATAATTTGATTATAATATCATAAGACACCCTCAATTCAACTATCTCTAAGAATTGAGTTAAAATCTTATCCCCCCAAGAAAGCATTTCTTATGAATCTTAAACACCATGCGACAGTCCTATGTAACTTACTTCAAACAGAGAACTTTTTCCGAAGCTGCTCAACTAACTCCAACTGAACTACAAAAATTAAATAGAATCCTTCCTTTTGTCCCTTAGTATTTCTACATTATCTATATTTTGTTATTATTTGACCAATTGTTTAATTCAATTCTCACTACTCTTTAGAAGCCAAATAGGACATAACCACCATTTCTCATTAAACACCAAATTCTCATCTGAAGCTCCTCTCATAAGTAAATCTGTAGGCTTATCTTCTAATGGACAATACTTCCAATCACTCGGACTTGATCTCTCAATCTCCCCAACTAGATTGGCAACAAACTGCTTCTATCTTTTCGAATTTCCCTCGCCCAATGGAATACAATGGAAGAATCGTTACCCACTAAATATTATTTTTCCGATTACATCCTTGAAAATATTCTTAAGGTAGTTCCCAATTCCAATCGCGGTAGTGTTAATTTCCTTAACGGCGTTACTCTGCTCTTCGCTATTACAAAGGATACTCTATAATTCTCACCAATTCTACAGTAACTAAAATAAACTACTGCTCCGCGTATAAGAACTTAGTGACTACACAAAACACATGTACCTCTACTTTTTGATTCTCCCAATTCAGAAAACTCAAAATAGTAGTCACTTAATTTTTCAGTTTCGTTACACCACTAAACCATTTTTGCCTCAAGTCCTGGAGGAACTCTTCGTCCCAATCAGACGCTCTCTCCTAAATTGCCATCAACAATAACTTGATACGTACAACAAATGGCGCAATCAACCCAATAGGATAAAAAAATTCTTGCCTCTGCCTATAAAGTACATATTTTACTGTTCCATAACGATTTGCCAGAATACCTTAGACCCTTCACCTCTAACGAAAACTCATTCATCTCAAGGTTACAATTCAACCCTAGAACTATCAACTGGACTTCATCCACTATATTGCATTCCATCCACAGTTTTCCCCGATCTCTACATTTAAACTTCAATTTCTATTTTTTTCAATCTACCACTCTTTAATATTGATGCAGCATCTATCGATAACTTAAATAACTCGCCTACATTATTTGCACCAAAATATAAAGCGTCTACATAAAGTGCTGAATTTAACATTTCAAATGACTTAGGTTTGCTGTTTTTGAATTTTTTAATATGATACTGTATCGTGGCACTGAAAATAAAGGGCGAGCTTTTACAGCCGAATGTAGTCTGTTGCATTTTCATAAAACTATATTCTTTATTAGGCTTATTTGAATGTCAAGGGAATTTTCAGAATTTTTTTTTATCTCTTTTGGAAATTCGCATAATTAAGAAAGCTTTCTATATATCAGGATTAAATGCTATTTTGGACTTAAGAAAATTTAAAATTACATCTGGAATATTTGGATTTAAATCTGGACCAGTTTCTAACAATCGTTCAGAGAAAGATTAAATTTAGATTCTGAACTGCAATTAAAAATTACTTTAACTTTTGATGTTTCCTTATCTTCCCTAACCATAAAATATTCACCTCATTCTTCAATAACTCAATTAAATCTTGATCATTTATTACGTTTTTATACTCTTTAGCAATCCAATCGTTTTTGGAAATACCTTTTTTTTTAATTCATCAAACTGCCTTGTGGCTAAAAAACAATTGTTTCCTACCATCCACAAATTTTAAATTTCTCTCAGATTGATCAATTAAGGTTTTATCAATTACATCTAGCTCTTTTTTTTTTATCTCTAATTCCTACAACCTCAAGCTCCCACAACACTTGAACATTGAAGGCAGCTATACAAAAATTCGTTGATACTGCATTTTTATATATATAATTCTAGACTTAAATTACTCCTGACTTCCTTGTAAAGCGACACCGAATATAATTGTCAAACAAGTAATTCCTTGATCTGTCCTTTAGAAAATAGTTGCTTCAATAATCTGCCAGAAAACATCTGTACTTAATGATATTTCAATATTTATATTACTTTCGCAACAATTGGCTAAAACTAATTCACAAGGTCGCGCAATATTTTGTACTTCAACATTTGGAACAGAAACAGGCGCAGCAGTAATAGTGTCTGTTACTAATACCTCAATTTGAATAGATTGATAAGGGTTATACCCATTTGTTGAAAATTATTTACATCACGTAAAAGGTTATTTTTATTACGTACTAAATTTTATTCGCTATGTTGTGGTAACTGTTGATGATATTGAATTTTTTGTTTGCTTCAAAGAGATGATCATTTTTCCCCCTGTCTTTAAGTGTGTTTATATTTAACCTAAATATGTTTACGAGTTAATAAAATGTGAATTATCACAACAGAAGAGATCTTTTATGTGATATTAATGACTTCAAGAATCTTTATTAAAGAGAAACATTTTGACACCTATTAGTTAATTTTAACTCTACTATGCCGTATATATGTCTTCGTATTTCTCAGTGAGCACCGTCGAGCCGAAGGAAAAACTGATAATATTTCTTCTCTGACCGGTTTTAATTTCAGGCAATTTACAAGGGATTTTGAACACCAACGTCTTTCTGAGCCATTGTCACATAAAATTCTGACTAGTTTGTTTACTTTTTGCTCTATCCTCTATTCGCCAGCATACGCACTGTACGTTAGCAATAAAATAGTAGTTATCTGTAAACGTGACACTGAGGAAAACGAAGTTAAATTTTTGAATGGACAACATTCTTGGCGAAAGGGGGAACGTTTTTAATTGTCGGGGAAATGTTTTTTTCTCTCTTGGAAAATGAATCAACTGATAATACGGTTTCCCGCAAAAACAATTTCGTGATCTACACCTCTTTACCCTGGACATGAAAAACACTTGAAACAAAGATTGTTCTTTTTAACTATTTGACACGTTCCTTTACAGACATTTTTTAAAAAATTAGGACAAGAATTTAGAGAATGATTTTCATTATTTTTACTCAAAATACATTTATGAATTTTCCCTCCTGACACATATACATTTGAAGCACTTTTATTATTTTAAATGTGATATTTATTCACATATTTTCCCTCATTTCCTTTATTGTCGTTGCCCGGTAATGATTTCTCACAAAAAGGATTCTGGCTTCTGCTTAACTTTTGATGATAAATAAATATCACATTCGCGACCCATAATTTTGGGTTCCTACCATGTTTATCTTTGCTTCACTGCTACGCAAGACTATAATTCATGACCTAGTTCACTAAAATTTTTATCCAAAACTATAAGAGAATAATAATGATTTGAAATCGTTTACTTTCCGCAACTGACAATAGTAGTCAAAATTTGCATTTAACTTTGAAGCGAATTGCACATAATTCTCAGAAGGCAATTTTTGTGCAAAATGAAAATAATTTAAACGTTCTTGAGGTGTTGGTTGGCATTCTTTTAAAATAATACATTTTAGCTTATTATAATCATTCATATCCTCTTCGCTCATATATACCAATAAATTATTGACCCTTACACCTAAAATATTTCATTTAAGTTCTTCTGATACCTGATTTCGGCTTTGTTCTTCTGACACCTTTTTGTCCTAAAGGCCAATTCTACTGACTGAAAAGATTAATTGAAAGATTTTGCTTTAGTGGGAATAGCAATTACTAATGTTTTAAAATTTTTAAATAAATTTTCAATATTTAAACTTAAGTAATCTGTGTCAGTATTTTATTTTTGGGATAATTCCTTCCTGTCATTAGTTAATTGTAATTCTGCTTCTAACTCTGAGATAGTTTTAATTTCTCTAATTACAATTTTATTTCATTTTCTGATTTTTCTCTATCAAAATGATTAAAGAATAGAAATTAAAAATTAATTTCTTTTCTTCAAGATTGCCAATAATTTTGTACAAATTCAGCATCATTTTTGTAGATTTAATTAAGGTTTTTAATTCAGCCATTTTAGCTCCACTTGGAGCATATAGTGCTAGATCCACTGCTACGAGTTTCAACTCATCTTTTTTCAGTAATTTAAGACTTTTTTAAAACAGAAGATAGCAACTCTTAATTTATAAAATCAACACTAAGAAACGATCAATTTAAAAGATACTACACACTCGTCACAGAACACAACAATATTAAACTAAACACAACTCTATCTAACTCAATTTATCTACCACAGAATATAACACTATTTAGCTCAAATCACAGAACACAACGTTATTAATTCGAAATATTTCAAATAATTATTTTTTCAGAGCTCAGCACTATTAACTCAAATTATCAATTACAGAGTACAACACTAATTAACTCAAATTATCTACTACAGAATATAATACAATTTAACTCAAATAAAGCAAAAAATCAATATACAACAAAATTCAGCGATAAGATACTCTCTCAAAATTTGTACTCTCCACAGTGCTAGCAAGTGTTACCAGACTCTTCACCCCACCGGAAATGCCTTTCCCACCACAAACAACAAGGGTTAGAAATACACAGATTACAATGGAAAACACTAACCCAATCACCGTTCAAATAACATATTTTTCTCAAATGTGTGGATCGTTTATTATTATCCTTATTCTAACACCATGTTAATATTAACGCGAACCAATTTATTGTAAGGGAGAAGGACATTAACTCCAAACTCAACACAAAAATTAAGAGCTCTGTTTCAAAGACATCATCTGTATCCAACTTCTCTATATACCCTATCCACACAAGCGTCTAGCTCCTCAGATACTAATTTCCTTCCAGTTCCTCCCTGAACATCTGCGCAGATTCTTGCGCGTGTCATTTCCATCGTTACATCATACTATAAATTGTTCATCCTGCTCTTTGCACTACTCTGGCAACGTGCGATTGGTAATTTATTTCTCATTTATATTTTGCTTTGATTATTATGTTTTTATTGAGTCAATCTTCATATTTACGAAGAAAGTATTCGTTGTTGTTCTTATTATTTATCCACTTTTTTTAAATGAGTACAAAACGATTTAAGTTTATTTCCAAGAAGTAAAAAGTTACTCTGAGATAAGTTCAAAGGAGATATGTGTTGGGAAAATTTCCTCTTATAGAAATAGATAATTGTGTAGGCTACCAGACTGTATTAATAAATTAAATAACTCTCGCTTTGTCCTAAATATTGTTGTTTTTATTATAAAAAATCTTCTGCGGACGATTAAACTGGGAGGATATGATTTTATGGAAATTCGGTCTTCTTGATGTCAATTTCAGGCATATTTGCAGTATTTACGGTGAATATCGTTCATACACAATGTTTATACCTACGTTTTCTAAAACACAGGAGCCTATAAGACGATAATATTAGCTCATTAAGCCAAAAAAAAAAAAAAAAAGTTTGACTTTTTTCTTACATGTCCAAGAAAATGCCTGTTTCGTCCCACTGTGTGGCGGGGTCAGCTGATTCTTTTCTGCATACCGAGTTCCCTGACATATGACATAAACACGCTATACAGATCAGGAAGGAATCAGGAGGAAACTAGCGTCTATGGGGCTAGGCCAATGGTTCTCAAACTTTTTTGACACATGGACCCCTTTTTCTAGACAAAATTTGCCCATGGAGTCCCAAGTGAAAAAGCTACATAAATTAACAGTATCAAAATTACAAATTAAAAAAAAAAACATGTTGAAGAAATATTTATTAAAATTATAACTTTTGTGTTTGAAATAAAATTTTAAAAAAATCATTGACTTGGATGAACTTAATGAGACGTTATGAGTGTATTTATGTTTGGCTAAGTGTTTGTGATTAGCAACCGCAAATCCTTACGAGCACTAATTTCTAGTTGGTTTTTTTTTTATTTTTTTTTATTTTTTTTTTTTTATGATGAGGTTCATAACAGCACTGAATCCACGTTCTACCAAATAGGAATACGGGAAAGCAGTCAACAACTTCTGTATAATAACCTATAATACAGGATATATAATTGGGATCTGTTTTTGTAACCAGAATTTGTGGTACCCTTGTTCAAACATTAGCTTAAGTTCCTCATTTGTGGATATTTCAATAAGCTGCTCATGTATTAGTATGGATTCATCTGTATTTGGGATCTGAGTTTGTCCACGCATAAAAGGGTTCTACACCCAGTCGGGAATATCCAAATGAAGAACGTCTTCAAATCTTTAGTTCAGGTCTGCATGAAGAGCCTTTAGGTGTTCACAGCAGCAAGCAAATCGCCATCTCTATTTCGCAATTTCAAAAGATTTGGAAACTGAGAACATTCTCCTCTTCCCAAGTTTTGTTTCTGTTCCAAGTTTGTACAGAAAAAGTTTTGCAGCAAACGCAGATATTACACTTTTAATTTTGATTAAATTTAATTGGTCACCTTACAGTTTCAAATTAGTTTCGTTAAATTTGACAAATAAATCAGTCATACAGGCTATGTCATTTTTTGAGTTAATTAAATTGTGCTTCAAATCATTGTCTTTGCTTTCCAGGGATTCCGACACTAAATCAAAGAGCGCATAAAATCGATTTAAACATGCACTTTTAGATAACCAACGTACTCTTGTGTGAAGAAGTAAACGATTATAGTCTTCATCATTTTCCAAACAAAGTTTAGCAAATCTCTCTTTGAAGGCATTCCTTTTGATTTTATTAACCGCTCTAATGATATAATCTAGTGATCTATACAAACGTTCACTAAAATTTTTTGCGACCAAATGACGTAGATGAATTACACAATGTATTGAAAATATATTCAGTACAGCTTGTTTTAAGTATGCCAGAAAGCCTTGGTATCTTCCTACCATTACCAGAGCACTGCTAGTAGCAACAGAAATGATATTCGTCAAAGGTTAGCTTTTACATCGAAAAATCGTTTTAATTCAGTAACTAACGTTTCACCTTTCGTATTGTTTTCCAAACATTTAGCAAATAACAATTCTTGGAAAAAAATTTCTTCTTTTATAAATCTTACGTGAGCTAAAAGTAAAGCTTGGTTTTCTGGTAAAGTGGACTCGTCAAGCTTTAGAGAAAATTCAAATGCTTTTTAGTACTCACATAGAGAGTTTTCTACGCACTGAGCCATTTTGTCAATCCTTCTTTGTACTCTATTATTACTCAGTGGGATCTTTTTGATAACGTCGAAAGCTGGTTTGTGCAACACGGTGCTTACTATCTCTTTTACAGCTGGTAAATTAAGTTCTTCACCAATAGTGTACGGCTTTCTGGACTTTGCAATTGATAAAGAAATGTTATAAGAAGCATGCAGTCCATCGTCCTCTCGCTTATATGTTGTCCATGTGAGTTGTTGCAGTGACGGTGTTTTCAAATATTTTTCTTTGACTGCTTGAAAAAACGTAAAATCCTTATCTTTTTTGTCACTATGGATTTTCATTTATCGTTTTTGTCACTATGATTTTTATTTATCTTTTTTGTTACTATGTTCTTTAAGCTTAGAAGGTTTCATTAAATCATTTTACATAGTTCTATTACATAGAAGACACATAGGTAAAGTACTAGTTATTTCCTGGCGATGAAATAAAGCCATACTTCAAATATTCAACACTGTATTGTCGGCATTTTTTCTTCATGTCACTCATACAAACGTCATCTCATCTGTGTCATCTGTTAAAAAGGTCAAAAAAGTGCATAAGAAATTTTTTATATCGAATATTTTATTTGTGCAAAACACTGCTAATTATTATTAACTTTTTCAACGGAATGCTGCAGTAAAGCTATTTTGAATTAATTATTTGACGTAAATTTCATGTAATTTTTGAATAAAATATAATTCTCAATAATTAACTTCTTTCGAAAAACACCTATCTTAAAAAAAAACTTACGAACTCTTCCTAAGTTTTTATTAAAAATAATAATAAACCCTTTACTAACGTTAAGGGATTACTTTTTTTTAACTTTTTACTTTTTCAATATACATAGAAATTACTTTTTTACTTTTTCAATATACTACTATATTGAAAAATATGATTTATAATTTTTTCAAAAGAGATCAATTTTAATCAAATACACTTACGTAACAAAAGTACACTATCTACGTATCAATATAAAAAATGCAAACATACCAAAACATTATTCCAACTAACAATACAAAAGTTCTTTTCGTCTAAGACTGGGAAAATTTATTTTTACACTTTGCATCGGCATAACATAGAACTAAATTGTTGATTAGAAGTATGATGTACTACTCTTTTATAGTTTATGTTTATATTGTAGACATATAGCGGAGTTATTGCATTCTTGTCTAAACCTATTTTTGGTCGTCTGTCTCACACCGTGCCATGCTTGTTATTACCATTTAGAACAATTAAACCACAGGCATATGTCAGTGATTTTTTTTTTTATTTTCGTTTTTGAGGGATTATTTCAGTTTTTTATATTGTGATTTCGTTATTATTTTGTTATTAAATAGTAACAAAAATGGATCACAATTTTATTATTTTATATTAAACCTTGCGTGGACCTCCGACGTTGTTCAAGGACCCCAAAATCAATGTTAATTTCCCACGAACCCCTGGGAGTCTGTAGAGACCACTTTGGGAACGACTGGGCTAGACGCTTGTCACTATCGGCAAACACTTCTTACCTTACTTGTGAAAACAACGCCACCTCTATGTTTAAGCAATCTTACTACATTGGGTAATCACAATACTCTCGTAACACTAATGGGGCGTAACAATGATAGTATTGAAGAAGAATTATCCTGAAATACTTCGATTTCAAGGGAAAAAAAATCTTGGGAAAAATATCATATGTCCCTTTGCACTCATCCCATCCTGGGTACGCCACTGGTTCTTCGTACGTATTTTATGAATTCTAAACTTAAGTGGGTACTTTAAGAATATTATTTTCCGCTTTAAGGGTAAAGTACATTTAACTGTGGGAGCCTCTGTACACGCGGACTGTAGAGAGGAAAGAACCATGATATTCACTCTCTCATCAAAATCATCTCTCAGAAGAAAACCTTTCTTCTAGAGCTTTGAGCACGAGCTCATCTCGGAGATCGTTCCCCTCCGTTCCCAAAGCTCCCCCCCTCTCAAAATCTCTCTTTGATTCCTCTCCCACGTAGCACCTATCTCGAAAGCTTCGATTTCACTTATTTCATTTAAGGTAACCGAGACGCTAAAATATCTCAAAATTTGCATTTTTTTTTTAAAAAAAATTTATAGTTAAAAAACTTGGGGGTGGGGTGGGGGCTCATTGAATCTACAGCTGTATTCAGAATTTCATGAACAAAACATTTTAAAACTGAATTTTAAAACGTGCTAGGCCGTAGAGAAATAATATATACATGTTTTTTTTCCAAAAAAACAATGATTGGCAAAAGAATAGGGGGAAAAACAACTAAAATGTAAAAGGTGATTTTTTTTTTTTTTGCCATTATGTACTGAAAATGACATTTTATTATCATCATAAATAAAACGTGAAGATACAGCTAAAATGTTTTGAACAAAAATTGATGTGTTGTACACCGTTATAATTTAAGTAATTGGAGTGATCTCAAGATTTCAGTTTTCAGTCAAAAATCTTTTACTCAATTACCAAATTTTAGTCAACTATTTTTTTTTTTTTTTTTTTAATTTTTAGTTCTTTTTTCACTTTTCCCTCATAAAAGTGTTTTGATTAAAAAAAAATTAATGTATATTATTTTCTACTTTTTTTGGTTGATTTTATCAAAAATGTTTAGGAAATGTTTATTTTTTGTACATTATAATTGAAAATTCCATTGTTGTTCAAACTGAGCTTGGTTGCAAAATGTAAAAGTTCTAGTTTATCAGTTTGAAAAATTGATGAAAAGGTTTGTGCCTAACCGATATTCAGTGCAAGGTAAAAAGAAGTGTTGGGAAATATTTGTACTAGTGTTTTTCTAAAAATGTGTTTGCTTAAGAATCTGGTACACTTTTCTGAAAATTTACTCTATCCGTAGAGCTTTCCCTTATTATGAAATGATTCTCTTTCCTACGGATTAAACATAATTTTTTTTCTAGAAAAAACTCACAAATTTTCTGTATGTCAAAATAATTGTTAGACTTACAAATGCATTGATTATTAATGGCTCTTTTACATAATTACTCATGCTTACAAGTGAGATTTTCTTGCTTAGGTAGATAATATGTAAATACTTGAATGTTGAAATGTGACTTCCATTGTTTTTAATTTTGAAAAAGGCAAGGCATAAAATAAGATCCTCATCAAAGACGCCACAGTTACCTTAACTTGTGCGGAAATAATTTAAAAAGAAAAAGACGACAGCGGAACATAGTTGAGGAATTTTTGAAGACTGATAAAATCGTATCAGGAAAAATCCGTAAGAAAATACATACTGTAATAGATCGGGTTTTGAAACAGAACTGAAGATAGTACAAAGTAGAGATGAAATTTATGAACACCGAATAATACAAATCACTCATTGTTATTTTACTGATCAAAAGAATAAAAAAGAACAACAATAGTCAAAAACAATTTATCAAAAAAAAAAAACAATTGTCTTTACATATACTAGAAAAAGCAAAGAACACAGTAGATACTAAGGATAGTATAGTCGGTATCTCAGAGGACATTTTTAAATTTTTGATTGTAAAAGAACTATCTAATGCTGTGTTGACTCTTGTATCTGAATATTCATACATTTTTTTGCATAAAGTAAATATAAAGTTCTTCGAAATAGAACCAACTTTAACAGCAATGACCACTGACTTTCTAGTCTCAAAAAGCTTACAGAAAATCTTCTACTGATGAAAAGAAAATTAATTATCAAGATTTAGGTAATTTAATTAATTCAAAATATATGAATAATGATGAACTTGTACTCAAAAAGAAAAATTTGGTTAAGATAGTTGTACCTTTCACTTTCAGGAGTAAGGTTTTGCAAAATGTTCATGAATAATTTGGATATCCAGGTACTCAAAAAATGACAAACTTATTTACTCCCCAATATTATTGGCGTTACATCAATCAAGATATTTCAACTTTTGTCAAACACTGACATGTTTGTCAAAAAAAAACTAAAATGAAAAGGCAAAAAATAATTTGGTCTCTTAAAGATAGTTTCCCCCCGCGTATCAACCTTTGGAATGTCTTGCTGTTATACTGTTGGAGAATTTAATTATAATCTACAAGAAATAACTTTATATTATAATTGATCATACGATCAAATATGCTTGGGCTTTCCCTTCCAAAAAGGAAAATTCTGAAACTTATATTAACATTCTAAAACAAATTTTTCAGATTCAAATGCCTTTTAAATTTTTACTAATAAAATGATGCTTTTACCTCATCTAGATTTAAACATTTCCTTTGAAGTTACAATTTCAAACACTTATTAACTATTATACTTCACCTCATCCACCAACCAATTGAAAATGCGAAAGAGTGAATCAATCTATTGAAGTAAATTAAAATGTAAAGTTTTTTTTCTCGCCATCTAAAATTCCTTTGATTAACTTTTGGAAAAGTATTAAATGTGAATATAATTTAACACCACATTCTGTTACAAAATTCCCTCCTGCATATTTTTTTCTATGGCAGTTTACCAAATAGTCCTCCATTAATCTAAAGTCAATTTTATCCTTCAGTAAAAGAAGTTTGATCTCCCCTCCGCAAGACGTGAGTTAGGCATTTAATACTAAATAAAATTTGATTATGTTTCAAAAGATAATCAAAAGTACTAAATAAAAAGATAAACTTGTGTGTGGTATTGTGCTTAAAATCTAACTTCAATTTCTCAATAAAAAGCTTGCTAACATAAATTCTTGAATCTGTAAAAAAATTAATAAATAACATAGATGTGTGGGTGGCATTTTGTAAATTAAAACATAATATTCAAACAAATATAAAATTTCAAAATGATTAATTTGACATTTTTCAATTCAATTGCATTTTAATTCGTAACACTCAAACACAAGAAATGTAATACCGCGTTAACCAGAATTGCAGTGGTGCGTGAACCCTACAACATTAAAGAATGGTGGTGTGAAACCACATATAAGAGAATAGTGGTGCGTGAACCACTTTGCATTGAGTGTGGCACGCGAGACAAAAATAATTTCCGTTGATAGGAGATACACTGATGACAAACTCTGACGCAGTAACAGAAACCTTAGTTTATGTTTTTCACATGTATCCCTGGTTTAGAAATGAACATTTAAAAATTTAATTATGTTCTTCTACATGGTACAGAAATGTCAACAGATGTGGAAATGCAAGTTTTTTTTTAAAATTAAGTTTACAAATATTAATTAAATTTTAAAAGTAGTTATAAAAGTATGTTTGTATTATTACTTTCTTATTGTCTTAGTCTACAACAATTTCTTAACCAAAACCTTTTGCCAAATTAGCCAAAGAAAGGTGGTTTATTGAACAAACTGTGCCACACTTGTTCGCATGTCAAACTGGAATAGTTAACCTTATTTTATTTATATATATAATTCATCATCTAAATTAATTATCCACTTTCCTTTTAAAATTATACTTTCATCTGTAGAAATCATATAAACTAGACATACATTCCTTTAAATACAAAACATCTTTTAAACCTTAAATAGTATTATTAACAATTAAACATTTTCCTTTTTCTTTCATTTCATAACACATTGTTGAATTTTATTTTAAAACCAAATAATATTCATTTCAAAAAGTATATAACATTTCTTACTTCAATACAAAAATATTCATTCAAATCAATATATTGTTTATCATGTCTCAATTAAGTAAAGTAAAACAACAATATGCTTGTCAAGAAACAAAACAAATATTAATTAAATTAAGTTTCTCGTTTTTTCAGATTAGGTTTGTCAATAATTACTCACTAAAAATATCAAAATTTGACATACCTTTTCTGTCGTTCCGGGGAGCTGGTGCTTTAAATCGTTCATTGCAAAGGAAATAAACTCATCATCTATTCAAAATGAAAACTCTGGACTTCTTTGTAATAAAAATATATATTCATTAATTACTACAGTTACACATCACTACTAGACACAACACAGGTTACATAATAGAGCAAAAAGCGTTCTCTCTCGTTCTTAGTTCAAGTACGTTCTGTTTTGACGCTGCTCTCTCCAAACAACAGCGTTCTCTGGCGGGAGTCACGTGGTTTCAGATGGGAAAGTATCCAGTTCGGAACAATGCTTCATTGAAATCAAAAGTTTATAAAATCCTAAATATTTCTCAGTAATTATTCACTTCAAAACACTGTTTGTATTCATTTCTAAACTAAATAATGATCATTCAAATTAATATAATTTAAAGTAAGTAAAATCAAAAATATTTCTTATAATATCATTTTAAAATATCCATCTCACATATCAAAATAAACATTCTTCAAATCATTTTCTACATAAAGCATAAATTACCAAAATTAAATCATACTCAATTATGTATCATACATTACTTTTCTGGCTTGTTTACCTTTGCAACAATAATATTTCAATTTATAACTACTTTTCGTAGTTACAGAAGAAAAGGGGCCCAGATCACTAAACAATTATTTTATTACAAGGACAACACATTTATAACTTACATACATAGTAGAAACAAAGAGGTATTGAGCCGAGAATGCGCCGAGGGATTTCCCCGTTAATGCGCATAATTGTTTTAGTGCTCCGAACACCTTGAGTTCATATGCTAAACTGAATGCGTGACGCAGTTATTGCAGAGGGCGTTGCAGGATTGAGGGGAGAGGAAATACATTGGTTATACAAATTGATATTTTCAAAAAATTCAAAAAAATAGTTCACTAAAAATGTTCTGAAATATTAAATATAGGCAAACTTTCTGTTTTACCATACACATAAAAAAATGTTATTTTTCACATATAGCATAAATCCAAAAAGCAATTTAGAATTAACTTCAAAATTATTTCACTTATGTATCATAATTTTTATTATTATTTTATAGTTAAAAACTTTCGGAAACCGGACACACTTTCAAAACAGAAAATTTCCAAAGCTTTGATAATACACACAACACATGATTTAATTTTTTAAAAAAAACCTTCAAAGCAATTAATTAAATTCCAAAATATGTTAACTTTTTAATTTTATAAAAACTAAGAATAAAAATTAAACCAATAAACAATTTTAATCAAACATCAAGTAATGTTATTATCACAATTATCATTTTAAATCAATATAACAACTTTCATATAATAATTCACACATTATTATATACCGAAACAAACTATATACTTTTTTTTTTTTTTTTTTTAATTTTAAAAAGAATAAATTCAAGATTAGGACTATTAAAGAACATAATTAAGATTTCTAGTTTACCACGCAGTAATTTTTAATAATAGGAAGAATTTTAAATTTAAACATACTGCGTAACAGAATTCGAAAACTCAGTTTAGTTTCGTGGTCAATAAATGTGAAATTAAAAAAAAAATCACAATTTAAATATTTGTTTCATAATATTATTCATAACTTTATTACAAAAGAGTTAAAATCAAAAGATTAAATAAAAACTTAACTGAAATTCCAGTTTATATAAATGGTAGAGAATATTTCCCCTTGGATTAAGACAGCACTACTTCCTATAGCTAGTGTGTTTGGTTGATCTTAACATTTCACGAGACTAATTTTGTTGTTTCCGAAAATTGAGGATAATCGATGTACTCGATAGTGAAATATTTTTAAAAATAACAGAATGAAGTACCAGATGTGTCCAATTCAATTCACTACAGATGTAAAAGTTGTCCCAGTTACGTCGCTTTCGGCATTGCAGCGGCACCGATTGTCATCAGGAGACGACGGCCACGCAGTGGATTTCTGCTGGCGGCTCAATCGCTTGCGGCCTTCTAGTCGGGATTAGTCAGGCGAAGAAAAACACGGAGAATTGCTCTGTACGGTCTCTCTCTCTCTCTCCTGTTGACAAAATTTTAATTTAATGTGTACACCAGCCAGGATCTCTCATCCTGCCGGCTTATTAATGTAAAGACTTTCCTTTTAATATGTTAATTAGTTTAATTATTTTTATAAAACAGTAGAAGCCAATTTCATTTTCAAGTAATTATTTTATTGTAGCGGAGAGAGAGAGAGAGAGAGTGACCATTTCCACATGGTGGGAATGACTCATGGTCGTACTAAAACAACTTCGATAAGATCTTCTGAAAATTCTCCATGATACACACCTATTGCCTGTCATCTCGGATTCGCCAAAACATGACAACATTCGCCAATACGTGAAGCACTACAGAGAATGTTAAAGATAGAAATCTCCTCTTTAACTTCCGAACATTCAACTGCATTAATTTATGAAATGAAATCTCAAGTTGAGATTATTTCTGGCCCTTTATTTCGCTTACGAGTATTTTCTGCGCGACAGCATATCTATGTGTATTTGTATGTATATGTACATGTATGTAAGTGCGTATATAAGTATGTTTATACATACACACACGTATACAAAGTCTGGCTATTAAATAGCAAGACTGACGCTGATACAGAAAAAATTACGCATGAACGAAACACCAGTGTCCGACAGCTGTTTACTATCGAATGCAGGACATCTAACTTCTGTAGAAAAATACGTATACCAGTAGCCTTCGTTCGTATTAGAGTATTTTCGTATTTTTTTTTTTGTTTCGCCGGAAAAATGATAAGTGATCTACGAATTGTTGTGAAATTTCTCAAGAAACTAGTAAAAACAGCATCTGAAACTTATAATTTATTTGAAAAAAGTGTAAGCAATGTATCTCTATCGCGAGCACGTATTTTTGAGTGATTTAAGCTTTTTCAAGATGGCCGAAAAGGCGTTGAAGATGATTCGCGCCTGGTCGCCCTTTCTCGCCAGAAACGGATGATAATATCGAAAAAATCGGTAATCTGGTTTAATCTGAACCATCGTTTCGTGCGATTGCTGAAACTGTACGAATTGACAAGGAATCCTATCGAAAAATCTTTCCACCAAGAAAATACACCAGTTCATTCCACATTGTCAGTCAAGAGGTTTCTAGCCAAGTACAACAGCCTGTGTTAAACCGTCTCCTTATTCACCGGATCTCTTGAGCCATGCGATTTCTATTTCTTTCCTAAGGTGAAGGGGCCGCGGTAGCCTAGTGGTCAAGGTCGTGGATAGCGGCTGGCGGTTTTCGTTCAGTCGCGGGTTCGATCCTTGGCCACCAAAGACCCGCCGTGTAGCCGGGGCTGATGCACGTTAAATCTGTTCGGGGCCCAAAGTCCTCCCGTTGGCGTGGTGTGGATGTTAGGAGAGGGGGTGCCAGCTCAGGTGTCGTCCTCGTCACTTGACCGTGGTTCAAAATTACGAGGTCCGTCGCCAATAGCCCTCGTGTTGCTTCTAGTGCGACGTTAATAAAAAACTAAACTAAAACTAAACTAATTCCTAAGGTGAAATCTGCAATAAAAGATTTGAAGCTTTGAAAGTGATAGCGGTAAGCGTCCTAAAGGAGATGACAGAAGACATCCAGCATATATATATGTATATATACTGAAAATTTATGAAAGAATAATTTAAAAAGACAAAAATCCAGAAAGAAATGTAACAATGAAAGAAAAATAAATGAAAATAT